>RJWT010007943.1:0-26918 GCA_004365215.1 Cuniculus paca
TACTTAGTAACTAACAGTACTGACATAATTTGGGTTCTTAGAAGAAACATAATCCTATCTATGTTTGGAGCTCTCCAAGAGACCAGTTTTCCCCTCCACCCCTGCACCCTCACCAAGATTCAGAAGCTGCAATCCCTCCTCTTGAATCTGAGTTGGGCTTACGCCTGGTTCTGGCCAATGCAATCAGTTCCAGTGCTGTGCCAGTCTCCATTCCATGCCTAACCATGTCCAATTGTTTTTATTATTAATTTTGTTGGCATATTTTAGGTATACATAATGATAACACTCATCATATGGAATTTGTACCCATACATGTTATATCTTGATTCTTCTTTTTCCCTTTTCCCTCCCTTCTCTTCAACTTTTCTTCCCCTCCTTATATATAAAAACTTTGTTTCCATTTTTCCTTCTATTCTATTTTTTTCCTTTTCTTTTCCTTTCCCCCCTCACTTTCCTAGTTCCTTTTCCCATTTGAACATTTTCTTCCTATTTCACAATATCTACGATACATTTTGGTCCTTATTTACACTCTCGATTTCTCATACCAGAGAAACAATGTGATATTTGAACATGTGTGTTCAACAGCTTTGTTTTTAAAGTCTTGGATCCAGCTGTGATCCACAAAGGAGTCCAGATAGAGCCATATGAAAAGAGTCCTGGAGAATGAGAGGCCATCTTCTGTGTCCATCTCCGGCTAAGCCCCCAGCTGAACGCACCTACAGGAGAGACCCAGTCAACAACATGGAGAAAGGAAGGACCCTGGCTAAGCCTGCCAGATCCCTGACTCACAGAACTTCAGTCATGCATAATGGTTATTTGAATGGTTTTGTATCTCACTGCAAGGGAGAGCTCTATCAGAGATCTGTTAGCAACTTAAAGAAATTCTCACTTCAACCTTATATTTTAGAGACCACTTTCTCTATCATAGACAAAAATAGAGGCATGATTGTTCCCAGACTGTGTCCCATCGCTACCTTTTCCTACCTTTCTATTTTTTGTAACCTAGACAAATTTTAATCACAACCCACTTACTTTCATCTCAAACTAATCTAATTAGCATCATTGAAGAAGTTAATATGATGTGATTAGAGAAGTCAAAAAAATCGTACAGGTCTGTTTTTCCAACTATGGCATAAATTGAGCAGAGTTTCTCCTGTCTTTAATGTGTGCAAAATTCAGCCAACTCACAAAACTCAATGAGTTCAGTGCAAGCTACTCAAAACCAGGCTGCACCATGCATGGGAATCTTTGTTGGCTTCCAGGTAAGATGCAGATCCCTGGCTGTCGGAACACTCTCCTCTTCAGACTAGCTTTGGCATAGCTAATGTTGGTGAAGAACAAGAGTGGGAAATATATAGTAAAGTTCCAAGTACTCTTGGGTCCTGATTTGGATGTTTCTACATAAAAATATAAAACCTCTAGGCCAGCTGGTCAGGGGCCGGCTTTGATGATGAGTCAACAAACCATCCATGCTTCCACCAGGCTGCCTTTCAGTTTCCTGCTTCTCTTAGAGGAAGACTTTACCACCTAGACCAGTAGCTACCTGAACACAGAGAGAAGGAGAGGGCACTCATTCCTGCCAGGAACCTAGCTTTGCCCATTCCTCCTTGTTATTTTCCAATAAAAAGTTTTGGCGGGATGATGTAATAAGTAGAACACTGAGAAAGAGAGTTTAATTTTAAAGCATTCATGTAATAAAAACCTCAGAGTTAATGTGAAAGGCTCTATTCCTAGTATCCACAAAGCACAGAACTCTACGTATAGAGGAAATCTAAACTTTGATCTAGGCTAGTGCCATGATCCTACCTCCTTATTCTTACACCCAAACAGTTTTATTTTTCTTTCTCAGAACATTTTAAGTGTATTCAAACATAGTATTACAGTCCTTGTGACTCTACTGTAAAAATATCCCTTTGCCCTGATACATGTGCTTTGAAATTTTCTTACAGTTTTTTCCTTCTTCTTCTTTTTTTCCTTTCTATTTATCTTTGAATAAAATGGATTTGAAAAAAAAAATCCCTTTGAATGTTGCCAAGTTGTTTCCTATGAAAGGTTTTCCAGTTTATACTGCTACCAGTTTTGCCAAAATATTACCAAGATACAAAATAATTACTTTAATGATTAAGACTCATTTAACAATTGAGAAATTATATGTGATTAATTTTTAATTAATCTTTTAAAATGTAGGAATGTGTACAATGTTTGCTCTGTGGGAATCATTTTAGAATCAAACACACAGACACTGAATACTTTCAGTAAATAAAACCAAGAGAAACCAAGATTTCCAATATTTCCATATCTTCTCATTTAACAACTCTTATAACTCATGAAACTAGAAATTAATTCATGTAAAATAATGTAGAGCAAAAAAAATCAAAGGGCAAAGATTGCTGATTAATCCAGTATGTCATTACTTACTAAATGCAGTCAAAATACAAACAAGTCATTGTTCACTAAATTCTTTGACACATGACAAGAATTTTAAAAAGACTATTTAGTAGTGGGTAACTATAATCATAACAGGCAGAGATAAGGAAGCTGTGTGTTTTTGGAATTCAAAGTTGTGAGAGAAGATGAGATTACAGAAAAGATTATATGGATGGAAACTGCCCAGGAGTAAGCCAGCAGTGAGAGTAACACAACATGGACTGGCTTTGAAAAGGTGCTAAAAGAGGTCATGTGGGGCCAGGAAGAGAAACAAGAAGCTCATTCATCCTTCCTATGAGCCAGCAGTGGCCATGTGGGCTAGGAAAAGAAACAAGAAGTCAATTAGCCTTTCCCATGAGCCAGGGGTAATTGTGGGCCGGGAAGAGAAACCAGAAGCCAATTAGCCCTTCCTGTGAGCAAGCAGTAACTGTGGGTCAGGAAGAGAAGCAAGAAGCATCCCTTCTGTAAGCCAGCAGCAGCCATGTGGGGCTGGCAAAAGAAGCAAGAACCAATTCACCCTTCCCATGAGCCAGCCAGTGTGCAGGGTGAAAGACAAGAGGAGCCTCCCACCCCACCCCACCCTGGTCCCCCATAAGCAACTGGTTAATTTAGAGGATCACAGACTGAGCTGATAGCAACTGAGGTACAAAGAAAACGTAATGCTTCTATTGTTTGATTGACTTTGCAGGCCTATAGCCAGTAGTCTGAACATCTGTTTAGAAGATAACAATATACGATATAGCAACTATGGGAGATTTTCTTCTGTCTTGTTTTTGAAATCCAATATTCATCTCACTACCTTGTTTTGTTCTATTTTGTTTTGTTTTCTTCAATATTCTGTTTAGATTGGTTTTATTCTATTGTGCTTTGTTGGGTTTTATTATGTTTGATGGTAAGGGCAGCAATTTTGAATATAGCAAGAGGCATTATGGTAACCATTGTTGATTTCCTATCATCCTGTTTTGAAATCTTCTATCACTTTCACTGTTTTGTTTTGATTGGCTTTATTCTGTTTTATTTTGTTTGGTTTGATTCTCTTTAAAATAAAATTAAAAGGAAAGTAACTAAGCCCCTGCCTGTGAACCAGCTGGAGCACGGACCAGGGAGAGCCAGGATGGAAGCAATGCCCCCAGCTGTGAGCCAGTCAGAGCACAGACTGGGGAGAACCAGGAAGGAAGCTAAGCCCCTATCTGTGAGCCAGCCAGAGTACAGATGGGGGAGAACCAAGAAGGAACCTAAAACCCCACCTGTGAGCCAGCCTAAAGCCAGTAATCTGAGCAACTGTTTAGAGGACAACAGTATGAAGTATAGTAACTATTGTAGATTTCCTACTGTCTTATCACTGTTTCATTTCATTTTATTATTTTATTCCCTTTAAAATAAAAACAAATACATAAGTTAAATAAATATAAAGATTATGAAAAAATAAAAAAATAAATTTTTTTTTAAAAAAAAAAGGTATTAAAAGACCAGAGAGGGGCCTACAACCAGGACCAAGAGAGGACAGGCTTTCTGAGCTTGAAAGAAATGGATTTTGGAAAACATTGGGCTGAGTGGGGGGTTGTCTAGTCATAACAAGCACAGATGTTAAGAGGTTTAAAAGGCAGAGGGAGCTGCTACACTGGGGTCTGAAGGCAGACTGCCGATGGGGAGAAGCAAGAGGTAACACAGTTATTGGAGAGCAGGCATGGTGATATAGGACAATGAATTATCCTATCCTCGGATCATTTTCAATGATTAGGAAACAAATCAAGACTATCCCAAAGTCCAAATCCACAGCAGCAAGTGTTCTAACAAAGCAGTGATGCAGTTCTGTGTGCATGGAAGTTGGACAGTGGGAAGCCAAGGAGAGAAGTGAGATTACCTCTAGGCAGGGACTTCCCAGCTTGAGTTCTAGTCCTGTCTTCCTGGTCCCTTCCTTAGCCATATTGGGCAAGTGCAGTGCTTCTGGAAAGAGTGAGGGGGAATCCTTTTCTAAGATCACTCCTAGCTCCAAAGACCTGTGTGCTAAGGACAGGAGACTTGCACAAGAGGAGAAGTGAGGGTAGGGGAGCTGTACAAACCAACACATAAGGTGGTTAAGTCAACCCCCTTTTAAAAAAGAGGTAGTAAATATCAATTTAAACTGCCATTCAAGAGCCAGGGATATAGCTATTAGTAGCACACTTGCCTGGCATGTATAAGGCCCTGTGTTCACCCCAAGCACTACAAAAACATAAAATAAATACAATGTCACTCAAAATGCCTATGTCAGCTACAGTAGTAATGAAAGTATTTCCTTCTTTCTTACCTGTACATCTGAAGCTCTACAAATGAGAATGAAGCTATTAGAAAGAAGTATAATCTGTTTCCCTAAATCAAGGGTCAGTCAATAAATTAGTACCCACAGGACAAATTCAGCTGCTGCCTGGTCTTGCAAATAAAGTTTTATTGGAACACAGCCATGCCCACTCATCAACATATTGACTATGGCTGCTGTCCCACAGTAAAAGCAACTCTGAATAGTCTCAACAGAACTATATGGCCACAAAGCTGAAAATATTTACCATATACCATCTTCAGAAGTTCATCAAGTCCTACTCTAAACCAATGGTTCTGGGTCCTAACTACACATTGCAATCACACGAAGAACTTTACTTAAAAATTTTAAAAAGTGCTAATGCCCACTTAGTTGGTCTGAGAAATAATCTGGGCATGAGGTTTGTAAGAGACATCCGTTTCTGCAATTTTAATGTGCAGACGGTGTTGAAAATCATTACTATAGTTTCCCTGAGCCAAACTACTTTAGGTTAAAGATTAGATCTACAAAAAGCAACATACCCACATCATATTTTAGTTCTCCCTAGAAAGGAGTTAAAAGCAAATATTGCTATTCATATCTCTATTTTCACAGAGAAATGATATGGCAAGTGTCTACATAAAGAACATTTCTCAATCTTTTGAACAACCAAAGCCAGGCAGTGACTAATCTGCTTCTAAATGTCCCTGATTAAAGGAGTTATTCAGTCAAGTCTGGAATTCAATGTGAAGGGGAAAAGGTGACTTTCTTAATAAACCTGTAAACTTCCTTTTACCCAACAAATGGAACTAAAAACACCAAAGTCTTACATGCTTTACCTTCCTGACCAGGAAGTGAATGTGGTGCTAAACAGAAGGGATTACAAAAAGTCCAGGTGTCTGGTATGTCTGTTTATTTGGTCCTTTTATTGGGTTTTGCTTCAGTCATATTTTTTATTATTCTATTCATTTTATCATAGCTCAATTATTTACATACTTATTCTAAAAAGTCAACTATTAATAAGTGGATGTACACACAGGTTTACTTCATATAAATGCAGGAATATGGTGGTTTTAAAATATGCTGAATGTTTCAGCATTCCCATTATCAAAAAGTAGGATATAAGTCCTTCCCCCTTGAATCTGGGGCAGCTTTCATGATAGGTTCTAAATAGAGTACCTTGCTAGTGATGCCATGTGTCCTCCAAAGCTATACCCCCAAAGACAATGTTGTCTCATTGGAAACATACAGCAATTCCGAGCCACTGTCTTAATTCATCCAGTCTACTATTACACTGTATCATAAATAAAGTGATTTATAAATAATATCAATTCATTTCTCACAGCTGTGAAAACAGGGAAGCCCAAAATCGAAGCACCAGTATATTCAGTATCTGCCAAGGGCAGACCTTCTGGTTCATGGACAGTGCCTTTTCATTGTGTCCCTCCACAGTGGCTGTTCCCTGGGGCAAGCTCTCTGGGGTCTCCTCTGATAAGGGCACCAACCTTATTGATGAAGGCTCTACTCTCCCAAGCTAATCACCTCCCAAAGGCCCCACTTCCTAAATTAATCGCTTTGGAGTTTTAAGATTCTAACATATCAGTTTGCGAGTGGGGAACACAAACATTCAGACAAACATTGCAGCTACCATGTAAAGAAGTTTCCCTTGCCATAAGGCTGTCACACTCTGGGGAAATACAAACTAACCCACGTAGAGAAACTACACAGGGAGGACCTGAGATGACACAGGGAGAAAGCAATGCCTGGCCAGAGTCCAGATTGTCTAGTGTCCTACTTTTCCAGCTCTAGACCCATCTGCCAATAATCACAGGGGTGGCTCCAAGTTAGGAGCACCCAACCATGCTTTTCCTGAATCTCTGACCCATAGAGACCAAGAGAGATAAAATAATTGTTGTTGTTTAAAATCAGTATGTTTTAGACTGTTTGGTAAGCTGCAATAGAGAAGCATATCTAGAATAAGTATGTCCACAAGAGTAATCTACAATAACAAGACTTTGTGTCTCTTCTTCTCAGTTTCCCTATAACCTACTCAGAAAATACCATTGGCAAGAAACTTTATCCATTCAGAAAAAGATCAATAATGGATATTAAAATTATTAGGTGCATGTTTAATGGAAAATCACAAAGGTGTGACTTTCCTTTACAATGGAACGTTCTGTCACTATCTTGAACAGAGTAACCAATGAAGCATCACAAATAGTGGAACAGTTGGTCAGATATTACATCCCTGCTTCTATGATGCAACATGAAATATCCCTCCCATCAGGTATTAACACCAACAATGTTTAACTTGAATCAAGCCAATCCTTTAAATTTATATTGTATAGGAATTACAGGAAAGAGAGAAACCAGAAAAATACTGTGAAAAAACAACAGATAAATCTAGAATTTATAGTACACAGTTCTACAAGATACTGGCTTACTTTCATTTTAAAAAGATGGGGAAGATACTAGATTAAGAGAAACCTAAAGAACATTGCACTGACAATCTAAAGCAGTGTCATCTCTGTTATATCCTTGCATGCAAAGAAACATGGGAGCCGGACGTGGTGGCTCACACCTGTAATCCCAGCACTCAGGAGGCTGAGACAGGCAGATCGTTGCGAGTTCGAGACCAGCCTGGGCTACAGAGTGAGCTCAAGGCCAGCCTGAACAGCCTAGAGAGACCCTGTCTCAAAAACACCAGGGCCAGTGATCTAGCTCAGTGGCCTAAGCGCCTGCCTGGCAAGCACAAGGTCATGAGTTCAATCCCCGGTGCTGCAAAAAAAAAAAGAAACATCCCTAAAAGACACTCATAGGAAAACCAGGATTATTGCAATATGGACAGTGTCTTAGTCACTTCTCATCCCTGTGACACAATACTCAACATTTAAAACTGAAAGAGGGAGAGGTTCATCTTGTCTCACATTTCAGTTCGTGTTAGCAGGCTCCAAAGAGACTACACAGTAGAGGGAGATGGCATAGGAAAAGCTGCACACAGCATGGCAACCAGAAACCAGAGAGAAAAGGAGACTGGGAGGGATGTTTGCCCTTCCAGGTCATCACCTCTGTGACCCTGTTCTTCAAACCAGACCCTGCTCCTAACAGCAAGCCAGACTTAAGCCCACATAATCCAGTCACCATCTAGAAGCCCCAGCTATGAGCGCATGAGACTCTTGGGGGATGTCTAGATATAAACCA
Organism: Cuniculus paca; assembly: GCA_004365215.1. Classification (NCBI taxonomy): domain Eukaryota; kingdom Metazoa; phylum Chordata; class Mammalia; order Rodentia; family Cuniculidae; genus Cuniculus; species Cuniculus paca. Next base: position 7,907 of record RJWT010007943.1, read on the forward strand.
TAGCAGACAGATTATCAGTGATATTTACAAAAATTATCAATTATATTAAAAATGATAATAGCATTGTACTCAGATAAACATCCTTTTTTGAAGATGCATGATGAAGTATTTAGGGGAAGTATAAAATCTGTAATTCCAAGTAGTTCAGTGACAAGAGCAACAAAAAAAGATAGAAATGAATCAAATATGGAAAAAATGTGATGCTTTTGTTTTTGTTTTTTGTTTTTTGTTTTTGTTTTTTTTTGAGACAGAGCCCTATGATGCCCAGGATGGTCTTGAACTCCTAGACGCAAATGATCCTCCCAAGTGCTGGGATTACAGGTGTGCAATCATGCATCTGGCTTAGGAAAAATGATAATAATTGTTAAACCTAGGTGAGAAGTTGCTGGACACTTGTACTCCTATTCTTACTCCTTTTCAGGATGTTTGAAATTTTTCATCAAAAAAAGTATTGAAAGCTTAAAATCTCACTGACAATATTTTTTAAAAACTTCATCCAGCTATTATAACTTTTGTGACTCAGTGCAACTAAATATACACTCTCTGGACCAATAAACAGCTGATGCACATTTCCTTCACTGTCATCTATCTTATCCAGGCTAATTTGGGTGAAAGGAGCAGAGACACCCCCCATTCCCTCAAGCTCTGTCAAGAACCTAGGTTTATTACTAAACTGTAATAATCTCATGAAGAATCAAGGATAGGAATAGAGGAGACCTATCCTAGAGAATGAGAATTTAGCTCAACAGAATTTGAATAGAGAACATTTCTGAAGTCTGCGTATTTATCTCCAGGGACAGATATTCTTGCATCTGTCTGCATCATTCTTGCTCTCTCAGACTCCTTCTCTCTTTTGCTCTCCTCCTCAATGTTTTGGCTTTTCACCATCACTGTCTCTCTGGACCCAATTCTTACTGAAGGGATCTGTGTTCCCCATCTAACTGGCTGTAGTCTTCTGTGTTTCTTAATTCTGATTCACTAGAGCAAGAACATGATTGGTGCAGCCCATCAGCGTGTGCTCCTCAATCTGTCCAACTATGCCCACTGAGGAATTGGACCAAATGATGAAAACCATGGCTGCTGATACATTAAGGGCTCAAGGCAGGTAAATTTCCTCAGAGGGGAATGAGCAGGGCTCATAACCTCGAAAGCTTTGCTGCTTGACAGAGATCATCCTGAACTACAAAGGAGATTTTTGCAATGATCTAGAGAGGAAACTTCTGGGTTTCTGTACCTCTGCACAGGACTTACTGTGTCCCATGAGATCATTATCTGACTGATTAATATAAAGCGGTTATATTTCATAACACAGGGGTTACCTGTAACTAGTCTGAACTGAATACTTACATGAGACGAGATGAAATGAAGTGGCTAATTTGCTTGCATCTGAGCCACACAAATCGACGTGGACTTTCACTAAGACCTAATATTACTCTTCCTTTACTTAATCAGTAAACATGCATGGAGTGAGCATCTACTGTGTTTTATGCTTTGCTAGGAGAAACAGTGGTGTACAAAAGAAAACAAAGCCTCCACATATAATGATAGTATACATGCATTCCATGTATAAAGTGTAAATAACAAAAGCAATGCATCAATGGGAACAACCTTAGGTCAACGCGAGCTAAGTGTAAGGTTAGAGCCATGAGTACCAAGAAAGACAGGAAAGCTGGAAAATTCAGATAAAAAGCTTTCTAGAAGGAGTTTGGTCTTGGAGGATAGTAAGAAATTTTAAGGGATGCCCTTCAGGATCAGGAGATCAAGAAGACCAAATATATGTAACATGCCAGGCAAGTCTAGAAAATAGATGTCAGGTAAATAAGAGGGTTTTACTGAAGGCAAGGAAGGGCTTTTTAAAAAGATAGCTGAGAGCAGGCTGTAGTGGGAGGGCCTGGAATGCCATGATGATGAGCTCCATCTTATGAGCAAGGCTCTGGAGTCAGGAAGGGACAGGATGAGATCATGTTTTAGGAAGTGCTGGTGTCAGGAGGGGGTTGAGAGGCCAAAGAGCTTTGCAATTTACAAAGAATCTTCACATATGAGTCATCTAATTCTCTCCTGGCAAATGGTTTCTTATGAGGCTTTTAGAGACTGGTACAGGGCAACATTCAGAAGTCTACACAGACTAGAGTTACAGCAATTAAAAAGAGTAAGTTACTGGCGCCAGAATGGTCAGACAGATCAATGAAGCAGAATGTAATATCTGGAAACAGACCCAAATATTTATATTTATGCATAAATGTAATACTTTATTATAGTGGAGAAAAGAATAATTTAATAAACAGTTTTAAGACAATTGTCCAACCACCAAGGGAAAAAAACATATAAGGTGCCTGCCTAATAATTTTAATAAAAAAACTTTTAAAATAGATAAGCAGTGAACCTTGAGTTTTAGCATATATTTAATAATCTGCAAGTTTGAAGAAAGAGAGAGAGAGACTCACAGACATTGTGATTCAGTAGCACTAAATTGGACCACAGGAACTAGTTCCTACTGGGTACACAGTAATAAATACAGACTTAAAGATAAAAGATGCAACTATAAAAGCATTAAAAAGTAAATTAATATTTATCCCAGTTTCTTCACTCCTCCCATGGAGCATAGCTACAAATTCTGGACACTGTATTAAAAGCAAACACAAAAAGACAATGAAAAGTAGTAGAAAGAAGGCAGCCTGGCTAGGTATCTCAGGAACTAAGTCAACTTCTCTAAGTTGTGTTTTGTTTTGGCCTCATGAATTACAGCCTAAATGATAGAAAAGTCAGAAATCCAGAAACACCATCAAGTGCAAACAAAGGAGAAAAAGCCCCAAAACATTCTCTTCAGCCAAAGGAACAGGGAAGAGGGAGCTCAGCACAATAATATCTACCAGAGTCTAACACTGTAGCCTCACCTTCCAGGAAAAACAGAGAGCCCAGACTTCTGTCCCCAACTTGTGGGAGCCAAGACCCTCTCTGTTGCAATCACATCAGAGAAGGCCTAGTGAACAGTGGGCCCAGCTAACATGAGCCATTTCCCACAGCCTCACTGGAGGCCATCTAGGGAGCAATAACTAGGCACCTCTCCCCACCCACCCACCCACAGCAGAACAGCAGAGACCAGAGAGTGACACTGCTTCCCACCTCACCCAGCAGTAACCAGGAACCTGTCTTCCAGGGTACCAATAAAGGCCAGAGGGTAAACTTGATCCTAATTTCACAGGGCAATATTGCCGCCTTTCTCCCTCCCACAACAGTGTCAGGAAAAAAAAATGCTACAACAAAATATTTAAATAAGATCTACAGTCATATGGCATATGTATTCATCCATTTCCCATTGCTATAATGAGATACCTGAGGCTGTGTACTTTATAAAGGAAAGAGATTTACTAAGCTTGCAGTTTTGGAAACTGAGAGTCCAAACAGGTGTTGGCACTGGAAAAGATCCTCTTGGCTGCATCATCCCATGGCAGAGGGCATCATAGCAGAGCATATGTGAGAGACGGAGAGATCTTCTGGCAAAAATAAAGACAGTTACAGCCAAAGAGGGGTGAGGGAGGCAGGCTTGCTCTATTTTATAACGACCCTCTTGCAAGAAGTAACTCAGGGTCCCATGAGAAACGCTTTCATATCTGCTGAGGGTAGTACCTCCAATGACCTCCCATTAGGCTCTTCCTCTGGAAGGCCCACCACCTCTCATGTCACTACACTGAGAATACAACTCCATCACATGAATTCTTGGGGGTCAAACTCAAGCCATACCCAAAGCACAGCAATATAACTTCCAAAATATCCAGAGTTCAACTGAAAATCATTCATCATTCTACTAATAAGAATCAGGAAGAGACGACAGCTTGGATGAGAAAAGAAAATCATCAGATGCTGTTGCAGGTGAAGTGGTCCCCAAAAATAAATATGCCCATGTTCTAATAACTGGACCCTGTCAATGTCATCTTATTCAGAAAATGGGCCTTTGCTAATGTAACTAAGGACCTTGAGATGAGTTTATTCTGGGTTGCCCAGGTGGACCCCAAATCCAATGACAAGTGTTCTCACAAGAGGCAGAACACAGCACATAAACACAGAGGAGAACACTATGTGAACACAGAACAAAGTTTGGAATTATGCAGCTTAAAGCCAAGGAATGACACAAGTCACCAGAAATTGAAAGAGGCAAGGAAAAATTCTTACCCAGAGTCTTCAGAGAGCACACAGCCATTTCAACAACCTGATCTCAGATTCTGGCTACCAGAATGATGGCGGAGGGAGGGGGATATGTTGTATTAGGCTGCTAAATGTGTTGTGTTTCGTTACCTTTGGAAATAGTCCTACAAAGCTACTGAAGACGCCCACATCAAGATAAAAGATAAAATGCTAGAATTATCTAACAGGGATGTTAAAGCAGTCATCATAAAAATGCTTCCATCTGAAATAAATTTGAAAATAGAAGATATACAGAACCAAATGTAAAATTTAGAACTAAAAAATATAATAACTAAAAATTTTATGAATGATTTTAGTTAGAATAGAGATGACAAGAAGAATCAGTGAACTTGATTACAGAAATAAAGAAATTAACCAATTGAATAAAAAGAAGGAAACAGTTTGTATAAAAATCAAAGGGAGCCCCAAGGACCATAGGACTAAAGCAATATATCTCACATTTGTGTCATTGCAGTCCCAGAAAGAAAGAATCTGCAGGAATGCTGGGCTAAAACACCATTAAAATGTTAAAGGCTAAAATGGAAAAAAATTTCCTTTGCATGATACCTAAAGAGTTAACATTCCTGGGCAAGCTCTAGTTTAAGGTCCCTCTCTCCCCATATTCCTTCTAGCAATCTCTGTCAAGGGGATCTTTCCTGCTCACAGCTCATTCTCTTTCTCAGTCAACTTGAATGGCCAGAGATGGTCACTTCATAAAGGGTTGCTTATCCATAGGTTACCTACAACACATGACAAATCTTTCCAGGAAAAAAGAGGTGATAGTTACCTACTGAGTCATTCAGTTTCTCTTTTAACTGCTGCTATAACCTACAGATGCTTCTTGACTTATGATAGGGTTATAATCTGATAAACCCACAATAAATTGAAAATATTATGTCAAAATACATTTTGACTTAACCTTTCAAGCATCATGGCTTGGTAAAACAGTACTCTGTAGACCTAGAGTCCGATTGTTTACCCTTATGATTGCATGGCGGAATGGGGACAGCAGGTCACTGCCACTGGCCAGCATTGCAGGAGAATCTCATTCTGCGTTCCATAAACCCACAAAAACATAAAATTCAAAATTTGTAAATACTACAGTGTTTGCAAAATGCATGTCACTTTCACATCATCATACAGTCAAAAAAATCCTAAGTCAAACTGACCACATGTATAGCTACTACAAGTATAAAATGCTATATGGAATTAGGACTAAGGTGAAAATAATTATTGTAAAACCTGTATACCAACTGGCAAGAAATTGTGTTAATAATATATTGGTAAATATTAAAAAGAAAATCTGAAATCAAACATACATATGTAGAAAAATGAAAAATAAACTAGAGTTAAAGAAAATTACCAAATTTGCTGTTATTTTTTGAGTTTTTTCCTATTTGTTGGATTTGGTTTTTTGCTTTTTGCTGATTTAAACCTTCTACTACTCTAACAATAAATATGGATTATTTCCATAATTGTTAAAGTAAAAATAACTTGAAAAACTGCAACAGTTTTTCTTTTGCTTTGTTTGGGTTTAGTTTTTATTTGAAATTCACATAACCTATAAATCCTAGTCTAGTTTTAGCTGAGAAATTAGATTCGTTTTAACACTTAAACGAGAAGAATATGTAAGTCAAAAATGTCCCTTCTACCCACACCATAAGTGGGACTGATTAGAGCAAAGCCATTTTTTCTTAAATTATGTGCCCTATATTAAATTATTAGTACCAATGAAAACTATAGTGAACAGAATAAAGGGAAATGTGTGTGTAAGAATATATGCTATTGATTCTTTAAGAACAAATGGGATAGGGGAAGGAGAAAAGGAAGAAAGGAAAAGATTATATGTACATAGATACACATATATAAATGTGTATATATATATATATATGTATACAAGATAGATAATCTCTGTTAGTCCATCAAAAGGAACAGTTTGTGCTGTCATTGTTTGATTGTTTGATCATTGTTTTATGACTAGATCTTGTAATCCGAGCAGCTACTTCTAAGATAACAATATGCAACACATTAACTAGTGTTAATTTCCTACTATTTTTTTAATTCTGTGTCCTTTCTAACCTTTTTTCTGTTTTGGTTTTTAAAATAAAAAAAGTATATGAAAAAAAGAATATATGCTATTGAAAGAACATGAAATTTATCATATTTATTTTTTTGCCACATTCAAATACTAGATTATATGACTAAATAATAAAGCGGTAAAATGGACGTTGTGTGAACACATGTGCATGCACACACACACACAGAGACACACAGGCACACATAGACAAACCCAGGCACACACACATGCACACCAAGAGTCTCCTGCAATATCCAGTGTAACAGAGATGAATTCCCAGAATAGGATCCCCTGAGCAATAATCATGCAGGTTAAGGTAAAACAATTCAATCTGTTGAAAGTCATAAGTAGCTTTTACAGGAATCTCACAAAGGCAGAGGCTCTCCAACAACTCTCAGAACCTAGAAAATCTCTTGCTCAGCAGTAACAAAGTTGTAATTGAAAGCTGTGCCTTTAAGACCACAAAAGAATTGTTAAAAGAACCACTGTTAGCATGTAAAGTACGGGACCTAGTAATTTATACTCAAACCCCACTTACCCCTAACTGTTAGGTATGGCTCAGATTACCCAGAAAAATACACGCGCCTCTGCACTTGTGGAGCCTGAAGAACATTTGGCATTGTAAAGGAGAAAGGAAACAGACACTGGCTGAGGTCCTGGCCTCTGTTCCACATGACACCAGTGTTTCCTGAGCTTTGGGTCAATTAATCTTCACTCCTACGTTGCAGAGTTCTCACTTGTCTCCAACATAAAAAAGATAACCAAAACTCAACATAAAAGAAGCTGGGGGAGGGGAGACATAATTTAATTTAAACAGCTAAGTTTTGAGAAAACTTGGAAAAGCAAAGACATTCACATAAGACTTCAAAACATACACATTTATGTTCATTCCTAAGTGGGTGCTACCTGGTCCCCTCCCCCAGCCCCGCCAAACCCACCATGCCTGCCTTAAGGTTTCAGGTACTGCTTAGCACTCTCTCTCCGCTGCTGTTAGAACCTCTTCCCAAAGACTGCTGCGTTTGGCCCTTTAAAGCCCTTTAAAATGGAAATTGAAAGTACTGCTCTCTCCTTGGAGAGTTCCCATTTTCATCAGGAACTCCTTTGGCTTCCCCACTGTGAAGCAGTGCCCCTTTCTATACTTTTGAGATGGCAGCAGCAGGGGTCACCAATGAACACAGCAGGGTAAATAGGATGTTAAGAAAAAGCACCCTCAGTACCAGCTATGTAATTTGCAGGAGCTGGTACAAATAAAAATGCAGGGTCTCATGCAAAACTGATCAAGAATTTCAAAACTGAGAGAGCAAAGCATGAAACCAAGCACAGGGCCCCTCTAAGCAGGGTACCTTGGGCAATTGGCACTGCCCATGAAGCCAGCCTGGCCCACTGGACTAATTTCTGCCACAGCCTGGGCTCTCCTGCTCTGGTCCAGAGCTGTACCTCAGGCTTGTGCTTTGGAAATGCAGGCCCACGTCTTCCCCTGCCTTCCTGCCCTCTGCCTCAAGGCCAACCCTACTCTCCTGTGCATCTTCTCCCACAATCCCCCTGCACATGAGGGAGCACTGTCCATCTCACATCCCTGAAGACAAACACACATGCCCTTTTCACGTTAAGAATTTCACTCATAAATTCTGGGTTGCAACAAAGGCACAGCCATAACAACAATAGGGGATGTGAAGCTCCCGAGAGTTATGGTAGGTCACTTGGTCACCAGGGCCACAGTACCTTGGGAGATGTCTCAGGTGGGACACCTTCAGCTTTTGTATCTGGAAATGAGACTCATAAAGCAGCCCCATCCTGTGGAAAGGCATTTGGAAGGCAGTGCTGCTTATGGTGATTCCGATGAAGGATCCAGAGCCAGGAAACATGTAATGAATATTAGTTCCCTTGTCTGGGACCTGTGTTTCAGCAAGTTCTTTACCTAGCTTCTCCACGCCTCAGTTTCTAACCTGTGATGTGGCAATAATAACATACTGAACTAGAAGGAGCAGACTAAAACCTGAGAGTCAGTTTGAGGAACAGGCAGCTAAAACCACACACACCCAAGCATTTTCAACTTTTCAAATCCTCCCCACCTAGGCATCTGTCCAAAATGTCTGTAGTTCCAGGGGAATAAGATAAAGGGTGAAAAGCAACAGAACATGCTTTTAAGGTGACCGTTCAGGGGCTACCATTGGAAACCCCACCCTTGCACCTCCTTGGAGATCAGGGCTGAACCCGGCATGGGGATCTCAGGGAGAATATTTAATTCAAATCCCTGAATTGGAGGCAAAATTATGACTCTGTAACCACCCTGTTCTATGACACTAGCTGCTGCAACATTGGGGTAAAGACAAGCATAGGGTATTTCACAGTGATAAAGCCACAGTGAGTCCTCCCATTGAGAACCAGACAGTGGGGAGTCACTAAAGGGAGCTGCAGTAGCAGCAGCAGCAGAAAGCACTTGATTTCGGATACCCCAGAGCACCTGCTAGCCTGTGTTCCCTACCTCTGTTCACACAGCCCAGAGCAGAGGATGAAACAAAGGACAGGCTGCCAAGGGTTCATTTGGTAAGTGATGCCCAGAAGTAGGTATGAGGGACAGGGAATGGAACAGAGTAGGACACTATCGGCTTCCCAGGATTACCAGATTTTGGGAAGTAAGTTTCAGCAGAGACTGCTTGGAGAAAGAAAGAAGGAGGCATTTATTCATTGACTGTCTTTCCCAATGGCCAAAAGTTAATTAACATTAACTATTGTGCTTCTACATGGAGCTCACATTCTAAGCCAAGATGTCAGAGAAGCCCCAGGGCACAAAATGACTTGTAGACAATTTAGGCTAAGGAGAGTCTCCCTCTGGTTACACTCAGACAGCTGATTGAAGCCTGTGTAGCACTAGTCACTGCAATAAAACCTGAAGCAAAATGTAGGACCCAGAGAATCTGCAACGTCCAACACAGAAAGAGGATTATTGTGAAGATGAACAGGTGAAAGGTGAATGTAAATGCACTTAGTCCAGAGTCTGGCGCATAGCAAGTGGTTTTTGTTATTATAGGTGGTCTTGCTAGACAGGCCCTTTCTTCCTCAGAGCTGAAGGTATTACCTGCTAGAAAAGCAGGTGTCATCTCCCTCTACTTGACCACTTGCATGTTGGAGTCTCTCCAGATTTGGTGACACACAAGACACTGGGCTTCTCAGCAGGGTGTATCCTTGCAGGGTATTCATTCTGCTATTCTTTTCCATGGGAGGCTTTATGTTTTAAATAACCAAAAGAACATAAAACATGTGCAGGTAAGGAGTTGACCAGAAACTTTTGGGCATTTTTCTTCTTTCTTTCTTTTTTAGGAAAGTAACTATTCAAACAATGAGGTCGTAATCACACAAAGGTTTCTTCAGTCTAAAGGTAGGGGAAAGCAAGTAGCCATTGAGTTACAACCCAAAAGATATCAGGGAAATAAATGAGAATTTAACAACCCAGGATGATCAAGAAAATCTTCCAAGTCACAGGAGACATAGTGGTCATTCCCAACATCATTACTTAGATGTGAAGACTCATGTGAGACATTTGATTTAAATTTGAAGTCAACCACTTCAAGCACAAAGAGAACGTTCCAATCTCAGATAATTTAGCCTTAAAATTCTTGGGATCTAAAAGAAAAAGTCTTGGGATCCTCAGACTACTTTGTACATTCTTGTTTCCAAAGCAATCCTCTCACTTGTTCCCTGTGGCATTGTATAACAATTAATAGGAGCATTGGTCTTATTGTTTATATCTAGAAATCCTAAAAGAACCTCATGCACTCACAAGCAGGTATTTTGGAAGGTAACTGATTTATGGTGGACTTTTAGCAGACTTGCCATCAGAAAGTAAGGTCTGATCAGAAAAGGTGGGTGTCTGGGGTTGTGGTCTAGAAGGGTTTATTTCCCTCAATCTCCTTTTCTTCCTATGCTTCCCACTGCCAAGATGTGAGCAGTTATTCTTCTGCCATGCCCCTTTGCCATGCTGTCCTGCCTTGAAGCCACCAGACTATGGACTGAAACCTCTATAACTGTGAACCAAAATACACACATCTTTTAATTTATGGGTGTTAGGTCTTATGTCCCAGGGAAGAGGAAATTGACTAAGGCAATGGGTAATTGAGTGGTCTAGCTAACTAAATTTTTGAGTTAGAGAAAGGCTGATTCCTAAAACTTTGTGTAACCTGTGAAATTTCCAAAACATCTGAGTTCACTTCTCTACATCCCAAAATGGATTGCAGAAGACTGAACTGATCCTTTGTTTTAGGATTTAATCTCTTCCATTTTTTAGGGTGTTCTTCATTTGAACACTAAAGAGAAGCAATGCTATGAACAGGAAATAGCACTGTTCAGAAGTCAGATGCTCAAATCCCCAGTCTGTCACTTATAGCTAAGCAACATTATCGAAATTACCCTCTCTAAGCCTCCCTTTCTTTTGAAGTGAAGGTAATAACATCTACACTGCATCATGTGGTTTAGATAAGGGCCCCCCAAAGACTCATGTATTAAAGGCTTAGTCCCCAGCTTGGATGTACTGGGAGATGGTAGAACCTTTATGTCGGGCATTTGTTACAGTAATACAAAGCTAACACATCACAGATGCTTCACAAGGGTGACACATGACTGATATACATGAGGCCTTCACTAAATAGCATCAGCATGATTATTCTCAGGTCTCACTCTCAGAGCTGTGAGAGCAGATGGAAAATGGATCGGAGAGAGTGTTGGGTCTGCATTGATGCCAGAGGCCTTCTGAGAGTTTCTTTACCAAAACAAATTCTTCATTATCTGCCTATTTTTCTCTTACCTGCCATTTTAAAAATAGAGAACAGAAAGAACTACACTCTGCTTCGATAGGCTTACAAATTCATGAATTTACATATCTTGAAGGTCTCTTTGCTTATTCTCTGTGAAACAGCATAGTAGCTCTTAACAGTTGTAGAACCCAAGAGGTAACTTCCAGTCCACAGTGACTTATGAGATGCCAGGCAGTTCTTCTCGGGGTTAATCCCTGCACTTTCAGATAGTGCTTGTGGAGTTGCTGACTGGGTTCTAGCATTAAACTCTGAACATAAGAGAATCACAGATCTGAAAAATTGAAAGGCAACTTAAAGGACACCCAAAAAAGTAGTTCTCAATGTTTTTCATTTCCATGTTTCTGAGGCTTGTAACATGCTACCATTCATTATAATTTTTTGATTGTTTATTTTGTTTTGTTTTGTTTTGTTTTGGGTACTGGGAATTGAACTCAGGACCTTGTGCTTGCCAGGCAGGCACTATACCACTGAACTATATCCCCTGCCCTATCATTCATTATAGTGATTATAGTGGCTAAAAAAAATAAGCAGCGGTACCTCAGTTAGAACTCAAGATTCCAAATGAGAATTGGCTTGTGGTTGTGGTAGTGTGGAGACTGACTGACAAGGAGAGGAAGAAAGAGAGGGAGGGAGGGAAGGAGGGGGAGAGAGAAAGAGAGAGAGAGGAGAGGGGGAAAGGGAAAGGGAAAAGGAGGGGGAGGGAGGGGGCGACGAGGGGGAAGAGAAGGGAGGGGAAGAAGAGGACGAAGAGGAGGAAGAGATGGGGAGAAGGAGGAAGGATAGGAGAGGGAAGAGTTGGGAAGCACATACAATTCCAACAGTCTTCCAACAGGAATGTACCCCAACTCTGACCATAGTAGAAATCAAAGATGATTTAGGAATTAACCATATGAAGAGAAATGGGATTGAGAAGAACATTTTATCCTATGGGCAGAGCTTTTCCAAAAGCCCCTAAGTGGGAGAAAGATGTGGAGAACAGCTGAGTGAATGAAAGGGCGTGTGTGGCTAGACAACAGGGTAAAGGCCAAGTCCCTTCAGCTTAATATTTTATGTTAAGGATCTGGAACATCATCCTCAACCACAATAGGAAAACACTGAACAATCTGAGTTGGAGGAGGATCACAAATTGATTTTTCTAAGAATGAGCTTTGGCTCCAGTGGAAAGGGTAGATTTGAGAGATATCATCTAGGTAGTGTTTGCCCAGTCAGAATGCAGTATCAGATTACCTTAAGGAGTACCAGTGGATATTCAAAGAGAGATTAATTCAAGGCTCTCAGTGGATAAAATGGACAGGAAATGAAGGAGACATAAGAATCAAAGGTACGTACTAGGTTTCTGGCCTTTGCATTGTTCATTGTGCCAGATAGGAACCTTGCAGTAGGATATAAGAAGAATTTGTTTGGACATGATTATAATCAAGTGTTTCTAAGACATCTGCATGCAAATATTACATCCTTTGAAGGTCTGGGTGTTACATTTAGAGAAGTGATTTGGACTCAAGTTAGAGATTGGTGATCCAAGCTACAGGCATGAATGAAGGTACCTAAGCACAGACTATAGTATGAGGAGAGACCAAGCACCAAGAAATCTCACTAGTGCAACACTGTGGAAATCAGCACAAAGATTCCTCAAAAACCTAGGACTAGAGGTCCCATTCAAACCAGCTATTCCCCTTCTAGGTATCTTCCCAAAAGAATTAAAAACATCAAACCACAGAGATATATGTGCATCCATGTTTATAGCAGCATGGTTTAGAATAGCCAGATCTTGGAAACAACCTAAATGTCCATCCACTGAGGAATGGATAAAAAAGATGTGGTATTTTTATACAATAGACTACTGCTCAGCCATAAAGAAGGATAAACTGGAGTGCCGGGCGTGGTGGCTCATGCCTGTAATCCCAGCACTCGGGAGGCTGAGACAGGCGGATCGTTGTGAGTTCGAGACCAGCCTGGGCTACAAAGTGAGCTCAAGGCCAGCCTGAATGGCATAGTGAAAACCTGTGTCAAAAACAGGGCTGGGGATCTAGCTCAGCAGTCTAAGTGCCTGCCTGGCAAGAGCAAGGTCGTGAGTTCAATCCCCAGTGCCAGAAAAAAAAAAAAAAAAAAAGAAAGATAAACTGGAGACTTTTATAGGTAAATAGGTGCAACTTCAGAGCATACTCATTAGTGAAATAAATAAGACACACATGTATAAACATCATATTGTTTCATTAGCATGAGAAGCTGAAAGAAAAAACATGTATATGTGTATGTTTATGTATGTGTATATGCATATGTATATAAAAACTAGTTAAGATACTTATACTACTGATTTCTCTGAGTTCGCTGAAGAGAAAGATTTGTGCTGGTGTTTGTTTGCATGCAGATGTCTTGTGCTCTGGGTGAATGATTTGGGGATAACAATGAGCAACGTATGTATCGTTGTTGCCCCAGTTGACATGTTTTGAAATTTTGTTGTAGTTTTTTTCTCCTTCTCCTTCTCCTTCTCCTTCTTTTCCTTTTTCTTTTTCTTTTTCTTTTCTTTTCTCTTCTTTTCTTTTCTTTTCTTTTTATCCTTGAAATAAAATGGATTTGGGAAAAACAAATTCTCACTAATCTGATAAACTAATTCTTGCATAAATGTCTTGAGAGGAGAGATTACCATTCTCTCTCCAAGTAACACATACAGCACTCTGGAGAAACACTTTAACTCATAATGATGACTTCGATGGAAGAAACTAGAGTCAATTTGGGGGGCAGTATCTTTAGCACATGAGATGGAAAAGACATGTAAAATATAGGATACCAGTTAAAAATTGAAATTCAAATAAACAAGTAATTTTGCTGGGATGTATTTATGCTAATGCAACTCTTTGTGTTTATCTGAAATTCAACTTCAAGTGGTATATGATTTGCTAAAGCTACTATAACAAACTACCACAGGCTGGGTGGCTTTAATAATGAAAATTTAATTGCATAAATAGAAAAAATAATTCTGAAAGTTACAAGTCCAGCAACAAGGTTTTATCAATTTGATTTCTTCTGAGGTCTCTCTTTTTGGCTTGCAGATGGTTACCTCCCGATTTTCTCACTGGCATTTTCTCTGTGAACATACATCCCTGATAACTGTGTTTCTTAACCACTTGTTAGTATAAGAAAATCAGTAATATTGGGCTGGGGTCCCACCCTTTTGACTTCATTTAATCTTAATTTCTTCTTTCACTAGTTACTTCCAAATACAGTTACAGTGAGGGATAAGGCTCCAATGTGTGAATTTCAGACTGAAGGAGCAGTCCACAATTCAGTCTGTAATAAACACATACAACATTTTACTGCTAATATCTCTTTTAATGCGCAAAACAATAACTATATTGCATAAGAATGCATATGTAGTAAAATATATTATTATGGATAGAAATAAACAAACCAATGTTAGAATGTTGGTTATGGTAAAAGGTAAAGGAGCAAGGACATAGTCAGGGTAAAGAAGTCTTAATTATACAATAGTTTTTCTTATGAAAAAAGTTCTCTGAAACAAATATGACAAAATTTTATCTGTTAAACCTAAATGATGCATATGTACTATATGGTCATCATTTCATACTTTTTTTTAAAAAAAAATCTGCTTACATTTGAAATGAAGATGGAAATCAGCTTTTTCTCACTTACAGAATGGACAAAGAAACTAGAAATTGATTTTGACTGCACTGTAAAATACAAAAGCTATAAAACACCAAAATGAATTTCCCTGAGAGAATATGGAATCTCTCCCTATCTTTCAACTACTACCCATGGAACGTCTCATAGGTGGAAGATATTCTAATATGCACTTTGGAAAGCATGAGCAAACACAAAACAGTTCAGTAACAAAAAGCTTATAAACTGGATGGCTTTACTTACAAAAGAACTATATTCTAAATATTTACTTGTATATCTGCTGCTTATACTTTAAGCCTCAGAAGATTTCCCTATAGTGAAAAAAAACTTATCAACTGTGATTAACTCTCAAAAGGCTTTCTTGTTCTATAAGATTATTGAATTTCAGGGTTAGAAGGGATCTTAATGTAATTGAAATTCTGCACATTTGCAATGAAAAATAGTAGGGAACAGCACATTTTGAAAATGGTAATGAAACAGCACAGAAAAACAATAAAGTTGAATAATAAATAGCTGTTTTATTATCTTGAATGCTGAAATCTGAGGAAAAGAGAAACTAATTAAAAGAGGTTGGAGAGAAAGGAAGCTTGTAGAAATTCTGAGGGGGCTTCATGGGCACCACAAGGGCTTTTAAGGTAGATGACATAACTTTTTTGTCATATAGTTTCTACATTCAGTTATAAACAAAGAGCTTTCATTTCCCCTGATATTCAAGTTATTGCTGATGATCTTACATTCACTTATCTACCATAATTAAGTGTCTGTGATTCAATAAATTGAGAACCAGAAAAGACAACGTGTAGATGCCTTAGTCAAACAGATCTTCTTAGGGAATTTAGGTGAGTTCTGCATGGGCCAGCAAAGGGACAAGGACAAACAGAAGTGCATCATGGATTAGAAACAACCTTCATAAGGGATGAAAAAATAAGAAGCAAATATAAATCTGACAGGCTATGCATTGGCCTCTGGCCAGAGACAGAGTGGTTGCAATCAGAACAGAAACCAAGTACTAAATACACACATTCCTTTAAAATTAAAAATAGAATTAACATATGACCCATCGACTCTACTTCTGGATATATATCCAAGAGAAACAAAAACAGGGTCTTGAAGAGATATTTGTATTCTCATAATCATAGAAATATTAACCACACTAACCAAGAAATGAAAGCATCCCAAGTGTTTGATGTGAATGAATAAACAAAATACAGTCTATACATACAATTTACCCAGTCTTAACATGGAAGGAAATTTTGACACTTCCTAAAATGTAGATGAACTTTAAAGACTTTATATTAAGTGAAATAAGCCAGTCACAAAAGATAAATAATATATTATTCCATTTGTGCAAAGTACCTAGAGTTCATAGAGACAAAACATAGTAGGACAAGTGTCAGCAGTGGAGGGAAAGTGAGAGGGGAATGTTTAAAAGTCATAGAGTTTCAGTTGTTAAGAGAAAAAGGTACAGGAAATCTGTTTCACACTGATGTGACTATACTTAACACTACTAAACTGTATATTTTAAATGCAATCCCAAGGTGCACAAGGCAGGAGCCTCATCAGTATCCCCACCACTGGATTTCCCCAACATCCCATTGACTGATGTCTCATAAACACTTAATTTTTGTGGAATGAATACATAAATGAATAAACACGTACCACAAGAATCACCTCCTTTAAACTCAAATTACAAAAGAAAGCAATTTCAAAAGATAGAATATAATTGAAAATAAATGCCACGAGTGATAAAACCTAAGAGTGCTAAGGTAGGTAATACCATTTTGACTTGGGACATCTGTAGGGAGAAAGGAAAGAATCAAGTTGAGTCCTATGCTTATCCCTGTTCTACTTTACTTTGTGGCACCCAACTGGACTGTGGACATTTCACTGTTTTCCCACAATGACTATGACCCACTTTTAATAATTAAATATGGATTACAACATCTTTGAGGTCTTTTGATTTTTCTTTGTGAAGTTTCCTTTTTGCCCTGTGGATCTCTGAACAGGAAAAAAAAATTAATGTAGCTCAGAATCCGAAAGTCCTAAATCTGCAAGTATCAATTTCTCTGATCTTCTTTCACTTTAAAATTGGTATGGCATTAAAATTAAATTTCTAGGATCACAAGTCTAATAAAATAAATCAAAGCTCTTTGTAAATAACCAAACACCCACACACACAGGATGAGAATAAGGCTTCAAATGGCAACAACTTGAAAGTGTGTCTCATTTACTTGAGGTGGGGAGGAGGCTGAAACTTTCTGAGTAACAAATGGATAAATACCAGCACTATTATTATAACTATAGAATGAATAAAAGAAGCAAAGAAAAGTCAGGCAACTTGCCCAAGGTCACTCCAGAAGTCAGTGACTGAAATAAGAATAGAACCCAGGTTTCCAGGCTCCTGGTCCAATGCATTTCTCTGAGCATCATAAATTACAAGGCTGTTCAGGTCTCTATAGATTCTCCAGATGTTGCCATCTCCTCAGCGTCCTTGCACTGCCACCCAATGCTTTCACATTTTTTATCGGGTTAGATGAAAGTTTCCCTCCTCCTGACAGCTTTATTACCCCAAGAAACCATTATCTCCCTCTAACTCAGAAAGTTATACTCAATTGTTGGTGCAGTAACCAAACAGGAGTCAAAGACATTTCTGTGATTGATGCACCCTTCAGTGGAAAACAACTGAAAATATTACTGCTTCGACACTCCCATTTTTTTCCAGGCCTAAAGGTTAATCAGTTGACAATGTTACATAGAAAGTCTTTTTTAAAAATCCAACAACAAAGAGACCTTGTAAGTTGGAGAACTCTTCCTACGCCAAGAATAATTGTTAATGCCCAGAAAAGAAGTGTGAACAAGTCGGGGAAATGCTAAGCATTGTTAAGGTCATGGAATTGTTTGGTGGCACTTTATACAAGTTCAAGGGTCAGAACCTAAAGAACACGCATTGCTTATGAGTATTACTATCAATCCCAAGAGAAAAATGAAGAATATGAATAAGGTATATTTACATGAAATGAAAATTACACAAAGAGGGAATAAAAGATGTAGAAAAGTGAAGAAGAAAATGAGGGAGAGGAAGAGATACATCAAAAGGAAAACAATAAAAGAATCAAATATAAGTTAATAACTAAGAGTTTTAGTACTAATAGCTTTAAAGAGTTTCTACATGTATATTTTCACATATTGCTCCAAAGCTCCTGCATGATAGAAAACATCATTTCAATTTGACAATGAGGCCCTTATATCAAAGTTCTGAATGTTCAAATAGTTTCCTTTGCCATTTCCAAAGAAGACCCAAAGAAAGTCTTATGGTTAACACATTGTGTCAACTTGAGAAGTTTAGAAGTTTAACTGAGAGACTCAGCAGGGAGCCAGGGTTCTTACTTTGTAAATATCCTCATCCCTACAAAGGAAGGCAAGGGCACTTTGTGAGTGTTATGCCCACCCTGAAGGTTTTGGAGGGGTGGCCTGTGTACAATTTAAGGGTAGAGGAGAGGCTTGTTTGCTCTGGCTGCTACCTTGAAGTGTTACCCCAGTGCATGCTACCCTGCCTTGGAGCCAGCTGATTATGGACTGAAATCTACAGAAACTGTAAGTTAAATAAACCTTTTCTTCCCTAATTTTGGGTGTCAGGTATTTGTCTCAGCAATGAAGAAAGCAACCAAGACAGAAAATAAAATTGTAATGTATATGAGAGACCACTAAGCCTAGCCACTGATAGTGACTTCCAAGGACTCTTTGGGGACCTTCAGTTGTGTAACATAAGAAGAGCCCCAAGAGCCTTCATCCAGATCCTGTGCAAGTTCTACCTCTTCCAAGAGGGAAAGATGAGGGAAAAATACAGGGATAAATGCTCTTAAAAAATGAAGATTTCTGAGTATTCAGCTTTCAGGTTTTTTTGTTTGTTTGTTTGTTTGTTTTGAGACAGGATATCATTATGTAATTCAGCCAGGCTTTGAATTCACTTTGTAGCCCAGGCTGACCTTGAACTCATGGCAATCCTCCTGCCTCAGCCTCCCAAGTGTTGGCATTACAGGCATGTGCAACCACACCCAGGCTGTCCAACTTTTTTTTTTTTTAAAAAGAACACAACCAAACAAAATAACAAAGAGTAGGGTCGATCACATCAAAACAATGTACATGGTACATGACTTCTAAACATGGTAAAAAGCAATCAACACTGGCTACCATAATACCTCTTGTTATCTGCAATATATCTGCCCATATCACCAAGGATACATAAAATCAAACAAAACACAAAAAAAACAGTAAAAAATAAACAAAAACAAAACAAAACAAA
>RJWT010007944.1:0-26930 GCA_004365215.1 Cuniculus paca
CAATAAGACTAATAAGTCTAGAAAATTTCATCAAGTTGTAAGTGGGGGAACGATTATTTGATGTCTTACACTGTACTGCAAGAAGTTTTTGAGTTTTAGTGATAATACATAAAAACATGGTGGCACAGGCCTGTAATTTGAGCACCTGGGAGGCCAAGGCAAGAGGATGGCAAGTTCAGGTCAAAAATGTTCCCTGCAGGAGCCTGATGAGAGGCAGTAGATTATATGGGGATAGGCCAGTCTGGAGTGAAACTCAAAAGGTCTGTTTCAGAGTGTTACGCCTCGACTGCCTCTCTGGGGAACGTGGTTCACACGGAATACACGCACGCGGGATTCCTGGCGCTGGGTGGTGCTCGGCCTGGAAAGTCACAGCCAACAACTTGGCGTCCACTGCTCTCTAGGTAGTAGACACTCGACAAATATTATTGAGAACATACTGCTGGCATAGAGCTTTGATTCATGGGTAATATATGCACTAATAATTAATACTTCAGTAATTATATTAATTAAAAATGAGTTGAAATGTTTTAACTGAACAGACGAAAGGTTAAATGCTAGCCACCGCCACAGTGAAGTGTAGTGCTCTGCAATGCCTTTACCCTCTGTCTCCCTTAGTTTACTCACCTTTAAAATAAAGGCAACATTTACTCCAAACTATGAGGTTGAAACAAGGTAATGCACGAAGGTAAATGACATTATACCTGACACTGAGTAAAGGTTTATGATGGTTATTAATAAAATTATGCATTAAGAAACACAATATGTAAAAAGGCTACCTAAGTTTTTGGAGAGTTTCATTCTAGTTCTACTTTAACATTAAGGTACACAGTATCTTACCTCGAAATTTTCAAAAAAGTTGAAGCCCCTTACCTGTAAGTAGTGTTTGGTACGTAGACATCCCGAGCAGGAAACTCTAAAATCTCCCGGGTAGGTCTGACCCTGCTGTCGGGGTACAGCTTCACCTGAAGCAGTTCCGGGGTTAGGCAATAGTGGGGATTTTCAGGAGCAGGAGAAATGTCTATCTTCAGCTGAGCTGCACATTAAAACATATTACAAAAACAATGGAAACACAAAAAATAAGGAATCTAGAATTGCTGTAGTTTGGATATGAAGTGTCCCTCAAAAACCCATATGCTAAAGGCCTGGCTGCCAGGTTGTGGGCCTCGTAAAGCTGTGTGACCTCACGGGGTAGACACACTAGGAGAAGCGAGGTCCGGGACGGGACGACTGCCCTTGGAGGGGACATGTGGAACCCAACAGCCAAGAGGTGGGGAGCTCTGCTCCGCCGTGTGCCCCCCACCATGATGCCCTGGCTAGCCAAGGTCCAAAGCAACCCAAGCACATAGCTCCAGCCACAGATTGAAACCTCTGAAAAGATCTCTCCTTCATTAAGGAAAAATAACTTTCTCAGATACTCTGTCACAGTGACAGAAAGTTGACTGAAACAAAATGAAAATGTTTTTGAACAAATTTAGATCCTATTTTGCAACAAGTTTGGGCATGCTACACAGAAATCAAACTATCATTTCAGACTTCTAAATCATTTCATTTTACCAAGTCTTAAAAAATGCTAATATACACACAAATACATGTAAAATAACTGCTTGCTGAATGAAAGGGAAAGAGTGAAGGATTTCAAAAAAGAGAAACAAACAGAAAGAAATCTGGCATGGCAACTAGCCGACATTTAAAGGTTAAATGATTTAATTTTGGCTTAGTAGACTTCAAACTAATTTTACTCTGAAATGATCTGCACTAAAATAGTATGAATGGAATTTCTGAATATTTACCATTTCACATACATTTTCCCTCTGGAAAATAATTTTAAGCCACGATATTATTCATCATTGTCATTATACAACTCAAATTATCAAAGGTGCTGAATCCTACATCCAAACTGTTAAGACTACCTAATAATTAAAGAGATGAAGAAGACTGACACATAGTAAGTATAGAAGAATATATGCACCAGATAAGTGAAAAAGAAGGAATACATACTTATAGGCAATATAATACATTAGTGGTGACAACGGAGTAATCACATCTACTCGAAGATTCAAAATACCTGTAATAGGTCTCAGTCGCCGCAAGACAGAAGATGGCCTCCTCATATCAGCAAGGAATTTGTACAGATCTTCATCGCTTAAGCGGTCTCCTTCCTGATTTCAATGACAGAGAAAAAAGGATTTGATAAAACAACTATACTAGGTAGGAAATAAAGTTATGTTTGTTTATAAGCATGCGCTTCTTCTACAATGCAGATACAATTAAAAATTAGTGTGAGTCCAAATATTCTGATTTATTTCCTTTTCTTCAGGGCTTTCAAATTTTAAGATTTTTGATATTATGTTTTTATTCATCCATTTATATATATCCCACCATCTATGCCCAAAAGTATTAGAAAATACCATAAAATAAAGAAAACCATACAAGCTAGAGACACATTTAAAAAAAGGAAAGGAAAAATAAGAACATAGACATAAAATAGAATTTTTTAAAAAAGATAAAAAAGCAGGCTAATGTAAAAACAGATGATAATCATAAAATCATTACACTTTAATTCATATTTTTCTTTTCAACTTTACATGTCACCTAATCCTCAAATGCAAAAATCTACTGAGTGGTTACACTTTTTTAAAAAACTCATTTAAAAAAAAAAGCCAGGAATATAGCTCAGTGGCACAGCAAGTCCAGCCTGGGCAACTTAGTCAGAGCCCGTCTCCAGCTAAAAATAATAGACCAGGGGTACCGCTCAACGAGGCAGGGGATACAGCTTCATGGCACATCCCTGCCTGGCAAACAAAAGGTCCTGAGTTCGATTCCTGGTGCAAAAAGAAAAAGAAAAAAACTTTTCCTATTAAGGAAAAGCACAACTGTCCTATCACTAAGACCAAAAAGCAAAGTGAGGCAACTGCAAGGTGGCCTCAAGTCAGGGAGGGAAGACACAAGAAAAAAAATCTTATTTAAGTAATATCAATGTTTCAATTTAATATTTTTAACTAAAATAACAAAGATGATTTTCTTCTTTTATTGAAGAGCTTTAATCCAAACCACCTGCTTTTGACATTTTATTGCCATGTTCAAATATTTCCTATAACGTCCTTTTAGTTGGTAATGAACATACTTAAAGTACTTTTCTAAATATAAATGTATCCTGAGCCACACCCCATTTATTCACTATGCTGCTCTAAACAGAAGAGACCTTCCTTCTTTCATGCTATTATTAGGGGAAATGATTTTTTGTTTTTTTGTGTTTTTTTGAGACAGGGTCTCACTAGTTAGTTCAGGCTGGCCTTGAACTCACATGATCCTCTTGCCTCAGCCTCCTGCGTGCTGGGATTACAGGCACATGCAACTGCGCCCAGTGGAGAAATGATTTTTAATTTCTAAGTGGCTACACTTTTTTGTTGTCCCTTTAAAATGGTTTATTTCCTTAACTGAAAAGAGAATTTTTGGTGCGAAAGTTTTTCAGTGACCTATATGATTAATTACTGTAAATGTTCCACGTGCTGCGGAAACAGCATATTCTCTTCTGGTACAGAACAAATACAGATCCTAAACAGTCCTTATCCACAATGCTTTAATTATCTCTGACTTAATTATTTGTATTTATTTAACCTGTAGACTTACTACTGGCCACCGTTCTTTGTCCCCAGTTTCCTTGAGTGCTGGTGGAAGGTACCACTCCCTTCCTTAGGCATTGCCATCAGCAGACAGGATGAGGGGACTAGGAAAGCATTTGTACAACTGAATTCCTGCCACTGCTATGCGAATAGGACCCTGCCAACTCGATAGCACCTGAGGGCAGGAGGAAGCCAATGAACAGAGCTGAATCTTCTGAGTCTCTGCAGCAAGTCCATCTGGATCAACTGATCCCAGCCAACCCAGAAACAGGGGGAGGAGGCCGGCTCAGTGAGGAGGCCGAGTGGACACTCCCTCCTCTGTGCTGCTGGTACACTGCTCCACACTCCTGACCCACTTAAAACCACCAGGTGGGCTTGATTTTGTTGTAAAATCTCCACATATTCCTAATTTTTGGCCTAACGTACTTCAAACCACTACCCATTCACATTTACTGTATCATCCCAACCATGGACAATAACCTTTCCTACGTTGGGGGGGAGAATGGTTTTTGGTATCTCATTTAAGGCAAGTGTGTGATGGAATTCTACCCTATTAAAATTGTAATCTCTGCTTTTTAATATGCATTTGTGCTAAACATACTTATAAAAATAGTACATGATCATGACTAAAAATGATTTTAATACAGAACCGTAGAAAGTGAGCTGCAAAGCTTTCCACCGTTCCATGTTCCTACAGTCGTTTGTTTTAAGTGTTCAAAAGCACTCTGTGCCACTCTGCAGTTACCAGTATTCAAAACTGTCTGCTGATGCACTGCTGCACAGTAGGGTAAACACAGGTAACAACAGCATCTTGTACATTAAAAAAAAAAAATCTGCAAAAACTCAGGTATAGTGGCGCACACCTGTAATCCCCGTACTTGGGAGGTTGAGGAAGGAAGATCACAAGTTCAAGGCCAGCTTGAGCTACATAGCAAGTTCAAGGCAAGTGTGGATGACTAGCAAGACCCTTTTTCAAGAAAAAAAAAAAAAGAGAAAGAAAAAAAGAAAAGTATAAAGTTTTCACAATAAAGAATGATAAATGTTTGAATACAGATACATTTCATCTGAATTAAGCATCACACAATATATACATGTAACAAAACACATTTGCTGGATAAACAGGAGGAGGGTCGGAGGTTTGTCGATTTAGGTTTATACAGCAATACAACAATAAACAGGCTGAGGACGTGAACAAGAAAGCTGTGTGCACGGCGCAGAAGCAACACAGCAGCCGGACAGGTGAGAGGGCGCTGCTGCACCTGCAAGGCTGGACCTACTGACTGGCCCCACACTAGCACTTGCCCTATCGCTTCAGCCAGGTGACATTGGCAGCGGATTTCTCTAGACCACTCCGACTCTGTCCGTGAGAGAGGGTCCTACCACTCGGCATCTTATCACATCCGTGTCTCTCAGAGCAGCTGCCCACGAAGATGAAGCACATTCCACCCTTGCTCTTTCGAGCTGTAAGGTGCCAGTGAGCCACCATCTCCTCTTCTTAATCAGAACAGCACTTAAGAAGGAGGAAATCTGAAATAATCCTTAGTATTTCCCTTTAATCTGTTCCTAAATACATGAGGGGTAAACTCCAGTTTGTTACACCAATACAACTTTTCTCCCCATTCTAGTATCATTCTTACAACTAAGACTTTTAAAATTTTCTGATCCTGAGTCACAGCACAAAATCCTTCTTACATTGAAATTCAGTGTATACACAACCTACAAAGGCACTCACAGAAAAACCTAGGTCTGGAGGGAGGCAAGGAAGGGCACAGAAGGGCGCTCTCTGACACAGTATTTAACCTCAGTTAATGTGCCATACACTATTATTTTTTCAATTTTATGATTTTGTTTTAAGCTGGACGTTAGCTCCAAAACTGGCTTCCATGGCCAGTGGTGGGTGAAGACCAGCACCAGAAGAACACGGATCTGACAGGAGGTGAACGAACACTGACTGCATTTTGGAACAGAAATGCGCTCAGAAGGCCTAAAAAGCTCCATTTCACAAACCACATATCGTAGTTTGGTCAGAAAAACTTCACTGCAGAAGGCATTGGAGAAAACAAGGAAATCAAGGAAGGAAACCACTAAGGAAATCAAGTCGCCATCAAGATTTAAGAAAAGCTACACTATCAAAATTGAGAAGATACAGGCATGAAAGATTAACCTTGATGTATTAGCAATATCAAGGTCAACACTGTTTAAAATATGATGGTAACACAACACATACAATATATTATTTCTCACTCCTTTTCTCTCCCCACACCCCTAGTACTGCGGGTGGGACCCAGGGCCTTGCACATGACCATTAAGAAACGTATTCAGCCATTTTTCTCTCTGGATTTTGAAATGGGGTCTCACTAGGTTGCCCACGCAGGCCTTAAAATGGTGATCTTTCCGCCTTGGTCCAATGAGTTGCTGGGATTACATGTATATACCAAAATTATGTCTTATTCTTATGGTTTTTACTTTCTTATTCTTCTCATTTTTATTCTTAAAGTTTTGGAAGGTTCTCAAAACCATACTCATGTACATGTACAGTAGTTACTACCCTTCTGAAACTAACAGAAACTTACTTACAAACATCTCCCCAGAATTCCTACATGACAGAACAATACCTGCTTAAAAAAATTGGTCACTGTGAGCGTGGCAGGTCTGAAACTGGTCAGGTTGCAAGCGTCATCTCCACTTGTCGTCCTTTCAAGTGATCGCCTGCCAACAATACTAGAATTCCTCCTCTCTGACCAGGACCCTTTGCGTTCTACCAGAAGAAAAAGTAAGATATTCATTTTCATAAAATTAAAATCTATTTACAGCATCTTTCCAAACACCATGAATATTCCAGTACTGTTGAAAATTATATACCTAGCATATTTAGTAGAAAAATTTCACTTTGAAGAGAAATTAAAGGGAAAAAGAAAAAAGGAGGGCCAGGGATTTAGCTCAGCAGCGTAAGTGTCTGCCTGGCAAGCATGAGGTCAGAAGTTCGATACCGGGTACCAAAGAAAAAAAGGGAGGAGGAAGGGAAAGAGAACTTACAATAAGTATCATACTTGATGGTTAAAGACTGAAATGATCTGCCTAAGGTAAGGAATGAGACAAGTGTGTATCCACTCTTGCCATTTGCATTTAACATTTCACAGGAGGTTCTAGTAAAAATAATCAGAAAAGAAAAAATTTTGTTTGTCATTTTGAGACAGGATTTCACTGTGCAGTTCAGGCTGGCCTTGACAAACTCACTTTGTAGCCCAGGCTGGCCTCAAACTCGAAGCGATCCTCTTGCTTTGGCCTCCCAAGTGCTGGGATTACAGGCATGTACCACCATGCCCAGTTGAAAAGAAAATTTTAAAAAGGCATCCAGATTAGAAAAAGTAAACCTACTTTTATTTGCCAGTGACATAATCTTATACAAAAAAACACTAAATGACCTGGGATTTTCAAAAAACAAATGAAATTAACAACTTAAAAAAAAAAAGGTTTCAGAGTACAAAATCTATATATACAAATCAGTTGTATCGTTAAACATTAAAAATGGATATTATGAAAATACAATTAAAAAGTAATTTCATTTAAAAATAATATCAACACATCTGTAATCCCAGCACTTGGGAGGCTGAGGCAGGAGGACCGCTGAGAGTTTAAGGCTGGGGTTATACAGAGAGTTCAAGGCCAGCCTGGATTCTGTCTCAAAAAACAAACAAGCAAAACAAAAATAGAATCAAAATACAACAGAACATTTAGGTGCACATCTTATGTTTCTTACTTAGGAAATACAATTTTACTGTACTGATTTTACATTTGTAGATAATGAAAGGCATGGGAAAGCTTTTTGTTAATCCATTTTCTCTAAAATTTTCATTGAAAAATATCTATTTCCTAATGCATTCTTGGACAGTACAAGTTCATAAAGACAGAAAATACATTAGTAGTCCTTTAGGGCTAGATTGGAAATTTGGAGGGAATAAAAAGTGACTACCAAAGGGTTTAAAAACTGCCCCCAAATTAGGTGGTGGTAGTGACTGCAGAACACCGTGAATATAGCAAAAAACACTGTACACTGTGCCTCTAACAGGTAAGTAAATCATATATCAAATAAAACATAGTACTTTAATACAACAGACTGCCATTTGGCAATATATAATTAAAGTACTGTGTTTTATTTGAAAATTTACTTACTTTATTTACAAATTTACTTACTATATGGTAAGTAAATCATACTTCAAAAAAGTGAAAAAAGAAAAAAAAGAAAATCCTTTTTATGCCACATCACATTGCAGTCTAAAAAATATAACAAGCTGATTAAAGAAAAAAGGAATAAAAAGATACACATTTCTACTGAACACTCTTACCTCCGGTAGTGATTTCTACTTCTGTAGAATCCCTTTCTAAACTGCCAGCACTGCTAACAATATTCATTAAGTGGATTGCGGTCCAAGCAAATGGCATGCGGTATTTCCCAAGTCTTTGGCAAAACTGATCAGCTTGACTTTTCAGCTTGTCCAATTTTTCCTTATTCTGCAAAACAGAACCTTACACATGATTACACTTGAAAGAAAACAATTAAAGGCTATTCCATAGTATGTAAAGTGATAGGTTAAGAGTTCTCAATTCTCAGCAGAGAAGAAAAAATAATCGGTGCCTTTCAGAGATCAGGTCTATTATTTTAACAAAAGAATAATCTCAATTCATTCTACAAATATGTAGAGACAGGAAGCCTCTAAACTTTTAGTCTGTGATTATGTCATCTTGGGAAAAAAGAAAAGAGATCAAGTGTCAACCATGTGCACGTGGTACAGGGATCACCTGTGGGAAGGACGGCTCCGTAACCGTAGTCTAGCTGGCAACTGCCAGATGTGATATACTCCAGGTTAGGGCTTATGAAATCCTGTCCCTCTATAAAATGGAAATGGCTGACCCTATCTGAAAGTAGTCCAAACTGATGTCAGCCATAAGGCTGGAGTGGTGAGAAGACACAAAGAGATCAACAATAAACAGGGCCAGAGTTGTAAAAAACTATTATACAAGGACTAAACCCTGAAAAATAATTAGTGATCCAAGACATCTTGACGTTGGACCAAGTTTTTGGCTACTCTGAAAACAACCACGAACGTGGCCTGCAATAGCCCAACAACACTCCAAGACCAAAATGACATCTCTCGCACACTTTTTCCATATACAACGTGGGTAAGGAATAGTCTGACAACAATATCCTACTTTACAATATTCTCAGGGCTGGGAAAAGATGGGAAGCTAGTTAAATGGTAGCAATGTTTACTGCTGTATCAATTACACCGCCAAGAGAGGTTTGTGCTTTAAGAGCTTATATATCAAACATATAAATGTATATATGTAAATTTATGTATGTAATATGAAGAACTCAAAAAAATCAGTCCTCCCAGATTTAAAGACCCAATCCAAAAATGGACAGCTGAGATAAATACACACTTCCCAGATGAAGTACAAACAGCAAATAAATATGTGAAAAAATGTTCAACATCACTGGTCATTTGAGAGATGCAAATTAGAACAACGACATTCCACCTCACACCAGGAAGAATGGCTAGTATCAAGAAATCAAGCAATAACAAAAGCTGGAGGGGCTGTGGGAAAAAGGAACCCTTCTCCACTGTTGGTGGGAATGTAGACTGGTGCAACCACTCTGGAAACCAGTGTAGAGATTCCTCATAAAACTAGGACTGGAGGTCCCACTCGACCCAGCTATTCTCCTTCTGGGTATCTTCCCAGAAAAATTAAAAACATCGTATCATAGCAATACATGTATACCCATATTTATAGCAGCACAATTTGTAATAGTTAGATCTTGGAAACAACCTAAATGTCCACCAATAGAAGAATGGATAAAAAAAGATGTATTTTTATACACTGAAGTACTACTCAGCCACAAGAAAGGATAAACTTGAGACTTTTACAAGTAAATGATGCAACTAGAGACCACACTCATAAGTGAATAAGATACACGTGTAAACATATTGTCTCACTAGTGTGAGAAGCTGAAAGAAACGTGTATGTATACATGTATGTATATATATGTACACGTGCATAAAAAATAGTTAAGAAAGTTATACTACTGAGTTCACTGAAGAGAAAGATTTGTGCTGGTATTGCTCGGACAACTGAACGCAGATGTCCTGTGCTCTGGGTGAATGATTTGAGGAGGACGATGCGCGACCTATGTATGTACCACTGTTGCCCCTGACTGATGTGTTTTAAAATGGATTTGGGGGGGAAAAAAACTTTTCAGCCTCTAGAGCTGAGAGCCAAATTCAAATAAAAAAACAAAATTTATGTATGTAAATATTTAAAGAAAAATGGCATAAGCTGGTATATAATATATTCATATGTAAGAACTCTGTATAACTGAGCAGATGGAGCTTGTAAAATGACAAGCTGAAAAAGTCACAATTGTTCAACACAGAGGTCAACCAAGCAGCCAAAGATCAAAGAGACCATCATGTGCTCAGATTTACCTACCTTAGCAATAAAGGCTCAGATCTTATTTTGAATGTCAGAAAAATAGGAAGCAAAACATTTTCTAGATTTTGGTGGCTTTTACAGCATTCCCATGCATTCTTCTGCTAGCTTTTACACTATTAAATCTTATGTTTAAAAATCCAAGGATCATTTGAATTGCTGTAGCTAACTCAAGGTATGTAGAATTTGGTATTGATCATTCAACAATTACTTTTTGCAGTTTTATCCAAATGCATTCTATAAATGAGCCATTTGATGGCAAAACAGAGATTATATTTTCTATTTTTACTATATTTCTTAATTTGTTGCAGTCAGATGAAAGCTAAGAATATTTTTTGCTAGGAAAAGTTCTATCAATATCACTATTTTGTAAATAAAGGAAATTTTTTTTTTTTTTTGCAGCACCAGGCATTGAACTCACGACCTTGCGCTTGCCGGGCAGGCGCTTAGACCGCTGAGTTAGATCCCCAGCCCTGTTTTTGAGACAGGGTCTCACTATACCGTTCAGGCTGGCCTTGAGCTCACTTTGTAGCCCAGGCTGGTCTTGAACTCACAACGATCCGCCTGTCTCAGCCTCCCGAGTGCTGGGATTACAGGCGTGAGCCACCACACCCGGCAAATAAAGGAAATTTTAACTTTAAACTAAATTAACTTAGTTTTGTTTAAGAAAAAAAATTTTAAACAAATCAGTTTTCGGGTGGGAGAGATTTTAAAATAGCACACTTCATGACAAAAGCTGAATGACAAAAAAAAAAAGAAAAAGGAATTAGGCCAAAAGAAAAAATGAATTAGCAGGGAAATTCTTTTACATGCTTTGGAGGTTTTCTCCCAAATTACAACAATACTACAGGAGAATGAGAGCATGACATTCTACCTTGGTGGCATCAGCTTCTTTGAAAATCATGTATGGTTCTGCACACTCTCCAATGTCTCCTTGCTGTAGGACTTTTTCTAGCTGTCAATGGTAAAAATGTAAAGGTTAATTATACTTTAAGAAATCAGTCAACCTGAAATGTAAGAATGGTTTTATATATTAAAACCAATGTAATACAATAAATATTAACAAAATTACAAGGGGAAGGAATGATCATCTCAACTGCAGAAAAAGCACTAAAGAGCAACTTAATTTCAGAGCTAAAACTATAAAACTTAAAAAAAAAAAGTTTGGAAAAAAGTCTCAAGATACTGCATTTGGAAATGATTTCCTGAATAAGATACCAAAACCATAGGCAATACAAGTAAAATGAGATAAACTGAACTCGATTAAAACTTACATTTACTACATCAAAGAATAAAATAAAATGAAAGGGCATCCTACAGAATGAGAGAAAATATCTACAAAGTATGTATCTGACTAGATACTAATGTCTAGAAAGCATAAAGAACTCCTACAACTCAGCAACAAACAAAACAACCTAACAAAAGGCAAAAGAACTGAATAGGTATTTTTCAAAAGAAGTTACACAAATAGTCAACAAACTTAGGAATTAAGTTCAGAATTACAAGTCAATAGAGAAATTAAAATCATAACCACAGTGTTAACCACCAGGATGGGCATTATAAAAAATAAAAATAAAAAAGCCCCACAGAAAATAGTAAGTATTAGTGAGGATGTGAAGAAATTGGAACACTTGCCCAGTGCTGGTGGGAATGTAAAATGTTAGAGCCACTATAAAAAAGTACCCTCAAAAACTGAAGAATAGAATAATCATATAATCCAGCAATTCAACTTCCACCTACAGATCCAAAAGAACTGAGAATGTTGTACACATTTTCTAATCCCATTTTTTTGTGGGGAGTGGGTTGTGCTGGGGATCAAGTGCAAGGTAAGTGCTCTACCACTCAGCTATACCCCTAGCTTGGGTTCAGAAGAATTCAAAGCAACAAGTCAAACAGATATTTACACCTGTGTTCCTAACAGTGTTATTGACAGCCAAGAAGCAGAAGCAACTGAAGTGTCCATTAACTTAGTTAAAAGGGCAAACAAATGTGGAGAGAGAGATACAGATACAGATGGATATAGATATATATAATGAAACAGTATTCAACTTTCAAAAGGAAGAAAATTCCAACATACCTTACAACCTGCATGAACCTTAAAATATGATGTTAAGTGAAATAAGCTAGTCACAAAAAGACAAATACTATATGATTCCACATATGCGAGGAATCTGACATGGTCAGATTCATAAAAACAGACATAGAATGGCAGTTGCAGGCAATCATTGAGGAAAGGGTTCAATGGGAGTCATTTAATGAGTACAGAATTTCAATTATACATGATGAAAAACTGTTAAAGAGGTCTGTTGCAAAACAGTATGACTATACTTAATACAGACCTGTGCATTAACAATAGCAAAGATGAATTTTACATTAAAAATTTCAATCATAAACTCACCTCCAGTTAATGTATCAAATGTAAAAGTACAATTTAAAAATGATAACTCAGAAAATAATGTTCATAAGTGACTGATTACAACTGTGTCCCACTTATATTTGTTAAAATGTCTCACTTTCCCCTATAAATTTAAGGGTTTTTCAGAAAGTTATGTAAACCAGGATTAAAATCCAGCACTTAAGTATATGAAGAAATCTAGCTCTTATTAAAATTGATATCTCAAATTAATGAACAGAGGACATATGTTATGGTTAATACACTGTGTCAACTTGCACAGTTTAGAAGTTTAACTGACTCAGCAGGGACCCAGGGTTCTCACTTTGTAAATATCCTCATCCTGTGCAAAGGAGGGCAAGGACATTTTGTGAATGTTACACCCACCCTGAAGGTGGGGGGGTGCTGAGTACAATGTAAGGGTAGAGAAGAGGCTTGTTTTTGGCTCTTTTGCTCTGGCTGCTGCCTTCAAGTGCTGTCGCTGTGCCGTGCCACCCTGCCTTGGACCTAGCTGATTATGGACTGAACTCTCCAGAAACTGTGAGCTAAATAAACCTTTCCTTGCTTCACTTTGGTGCCAGGTGTTTGTCTCAGCAATGAAAAAAGTGACCAAAACAACATAAAAAGAGTTCTTAATAACTAAAATAACTATGTGATTACACCTGGATATATTCATGTACATAAACATTCACATATACTATTTACTGAATGGAAAACTCAAAATCTGCATACTTCATATATATTACACTAAAAATTGCTAACATGTTGAAAATGAGGTAACAATCAGAATAAGCACTTCACAAAACACAGTAACCAAATGGCCAGTAAATTATGCAACACTCTTAGCTATTATGGAATTGTAAATTAAAACCAAACTGATAAACCTCACAAACATGCCAGAAATAAAATAATAAAATTAAAGAAACTAAAACATTAAATAAAATAAAATCTGATGATAACAAGTGTTAGGAACGAAATGCAGCAACTAAAATTCTCACACTGTTCATGAGAGTATAAACTGGACTAATGTTGGAAAACTACCTGTTTCTACCCATGATTAATTTATAAATACTGCCCTACATCCCAGGAATTCAATCCATATCCACATACTCAATAGAAATACAAACATACTTGGGCTAAAAATCACATGGAAGAATGTTTGTGGCCACATTACTTACAATAGCTAAAAGCAGTACAGGTAATATACTGAAACAAAATATGCATAAAAGACTGCACATGGTATGATTGTATCATATGAAATTCAAGAAAAAAAATGTTAAGTGATGTGGCAGAAGTTAGGATACTAGCTATCTGTGAATGTGGAGGACCGCCAGGACGACTCCTGTTGAAAGAAGGGCATTTGGCTCCAATCTGGCTAAAGCCGGCCTGTGTCCGTGTGTTGGTCTGTACAGAGCTGGCTAGGATGTTTCTTTGTCCCCTCAACTGGTTTTAAGCAATGCAAATAGGTCTAGCCTAGGTGTTGGTGTTTAGTCTTTAAAGCAATGAGACAAGTCAGTGATGCTCCATCGACAGCCCCCAACCAGTATGCAAGCTGGGAATGAGCCTGAGAAAGAGGCCATGACATCTCAAGGCAGGAAGATTACACATCAAAGCTGAGGCACAGACCCCTAAACACAAGATACTTAATCTCTGATATGCAGATTACTCTTTCAGCATCTCTCTCTCTCTGCATGTTGCAGAGGTGCCATCAGGCCTCCTACCCAGACCAGCTCATAGCACTCACCTGTCAACTTTCTGCCTTTCTCTCAGTCATTCATCCCTGAGCCACGCCCCTCTTCTCAAATTAATAAAACTTGGTTCGGCCCTGGGTCAAGGCCTTTGATCTGCTTAGCCAATTTTCTGACTGAACTTAGCACCTCCCTCCCCTTGGCTCCCTGCAACTACAAATATGCCTTAGTGTCTTTATTCTTGCCATGGGTTGCACAGGAAGTAGAAGACTGGAATTTATTGGAATTCCAATAACTTTCCCCTGGGATTACAAATATAAACTCCATCAGACCACACTGAGGGGCAATGAGGTCCAAGAAGGGCTTTCTACAGTGAAAGGGAACAGCAGTCATGAAAGAGAAACAACAGCCCTCCAGGATGCTGGCTAGAGATATATACCTATATATATACCTATATAAAACCTGGGCTTGGCACCGATTACACTGGTAAACTCCTGTCCCCTCTTTGACTATGCTACACTTCAAAGGCAGTGCAAAGCACGGAGGAGACGGCACAGGGAAAAGCAGGGCTCACAGGAACAGACAGTCTCTCAGAGTCTGCTCATGTTATTTCTGTAACTGGCTGGCTGATCATGTAAGTGTGTTATAAGACAATTAGTCAAATTACAAGTGTACAACTTCTATAATACCTTCTATAATCAGGTCATACTTCAATAAAAAATAATTAAAATCATTTTAAGTGAACTCATGAAATTATTACCTTGTTGTAATCCACATTTTTTGTTTATCTGGGGTTTTCTTTCAAAGTGCTTTGTATTTCTGTCCTCCATGGTATCAGGTATACACACAAAAATCTAAACATAGTGATATAACTTCTTCATATATCTACCAGACGGCAACTATGCTAATAAAGACAGCATTAAAATAAGCAAGGAATTAATCCTGGCTGAACTAGAATTCCAATATTCCCAGAGATGGTGAAGCGTTTGGAGCTCTCGATGATTTAAAAGAGCCCTCTGCAGTGCAGCACGCATGCCATGGGTTCACCACCACCGCCCCACACTGAGATTTCACTATTAAACCCAATTCCTGCCAGGCGTGGTGGCTCACACCTGTAATCTCAGCACTTAGGAGGCTGAGGTAGGAGGATCATTGCAAGTTCAAGACCAGCCTGAGCTTCAAAGTAGGCTCAAGGTCAGCCTGAACTACACAGTGAGAGCCTGTCTCAAAAAGACAAAAAATAAATAAATAAATAAACCCAATTCCTCACCCTTTCTTCATCCTTCCCTCTGCTACATACTGCAGCTTCAACCAGCTGCTAACTTTCTAACCTCATGGAGAGACCAAGTGGATATTCCAATTTGAAGGGATGGAAGACCATATCCTGCCAGGTGACCTGTTGTCACCTGGCGTGATCCGACCAAAGACTTGAAAAGCACTATGCAAATGAGCCCACTCCTAGGTGCTTCTGCGGTAACCCTGAGAAGTGCCAGCCTCACCCGCTGGGAAGGAAGACACAGCAACTGACCCCAGGCAACCTGCAGATGCAGGGAGGACAAAGGTCTGGGAAGGGAGCCACCCAGGCTGGCTGACCCGCAGACAGCACGCGGGAGGTGAACCAGGGCTGCTGACAGGATGCGGCAGCATGCCGTCTCCCTGTTCTTGGAATGATGACCAATATGTATGACAAGGGAATTTTCTTTTGAGAAATAGAAGCATCATGATGGGCAACAAATGAGAAAGAAAATTTCATTTCCTAAATATATTTCCTTTAAAATTTATTTTTTTTGAAATTATGGAAAACTCTTTATATATGCATATTTGTATGTGTGTGTACACCAGTGTGCATATACGAATGTCTGTGTGTGTATTTTACACTTAGGATCATATGACAGCGTTAACCACTTAATCACAGATATTCGCTCACATGTTTCTGTAACATAAAACTTTTTTTCCAAACTGCAGCTTTAATGGGCACAGTACATTATATGAGAAAACAATGACTTAACTCTCTATTCTCCTTATGTTGAACATTTATATACAATGGTTTTTTTAAACTCCTAATCCTATCTAAGCTATTCATTGCCAATGACAAGCCAGGTTTATCAATAAATAATCTCATTTTGAAGCAACCAGTATTTCAACCACCATCTTTATCTTACCAGCTCATTCCCACTAATACACATTGTTTTATGAAAACCTACTATTTTTCCTACACAAAATAATGGTGCACACTTGCCATCTGTATTCACTTCTAGAACTTAATTTTACCTTTGACAGTAAGACCACTGCTACTTAATCTTCGCTTGTAGGACTGTTCATTGCAACTAAGATTTATTTTAACCTGAATTCATAGGAATATGCCCACAAATTAGGACATTATTCCTGTGGGTGAAAGGATTCATTTCATGACAATTCACTTTATAACCTTATTATAAAATTCATTACATCTTTGTGATAACTTTATATAAATAAAGTGATTAAGGAATATATTTTAAGCTACTCTCAAGTCAAGGTCAAGTTAAGATAAATTGTTCTTTAAGGTACACTAAGCTGAACAGCTTGGTAATATTTCTTGGTAATAAGTCTTAGGATGTGTACCCTTGTTCTTAGTCAGCTAACATCCGTAACATCCCAAGATCACAATGATTGGGTTGCGATCACGTATATGATACTTCTGCTCCTGGGGTGGTTAATTTCATGTGCCCACTTGACTGGGCGATGATGCTAAGGGTTTGGTCAAACATGAGTCTAGATGGTGCTGTGAGCCAGGTGTGGTGGCACACAACTGTAATCCAACACTCAAGAGGCTGAGGGAGGAGGACTGCTATGAGTTCAATCCCAGATGAACTACAAAGTGAGACCCTGTCTCAAAAAAAAAAAAAAAAGTAAGTAAATGTTACTGTGAGAATATTTTTTAGTGGTGATTAATCGTTTACACAAAAGACTTTAAAGCAGATCACTTCCATTAGGTGGGTGGGCCTCCCCCAGTCAGCTGTAAGGAATAAGAGCAAAGACTGCATTTGCCTGAAGAAACCAGAGTTCTTCTCCAGACTGTAACTCAAAAATCTTGCCTGTTTCCTCTTACCAAAGTCCAGACTGTCAGCCTGCCCTACCAGCTGCAGACATGCCAGCCTCACACTCGTGGAAGGCAATTCTGTAAATATACCCAGTGCTGCATCTCTGAAGAACCATGATTCACATAAACTTCCTTTCAAGAGAAGTTAGGTAGCACGTAGGGTGCTTGTCCAACATTGTGTTATGGGACATAAAGACGGGAATAACACATAAAAGTCAAATCTTCACTCTTGAAAAGTCTGCAATATTGATGGGAACAAGAATACTGACACTACACAACAGAAAAATACATTTAACAGTTTTCTCACCTTTATTACAAGAAAAACATCCTGAGAAGGATAAGTAATGGAAAAGATAGCTGATCTTGCCAGTGTGGTAATAGCAGCAGGTGGTACATGTGGACGCAACAATCCCTTCATCTGCTCAGAATTAAGGTCAAAATAAAAGTTTTCTGAAATCTAAAAAACACATTCATATATTAAAATTTAAAACCTGTATTTTTTAAAAAGTCACAAAAATCGCATCTTATTACAGCTATAGGGACATTACACTGTAACCTAATAGAGTATCTTATAGTCTGCCAAGACCATTGTATATGTCTCAAAGTAAAAGAAATGTACAAGCTATTTGAGAATATAACCCCAAAGAACTGTATCCCAAATTCTTTTGATTAAAAATATAACCTCTAATAAAATATACGAAAAAGTACCATCAAGGTGCATGACTTCAAACTTGAGTTCTTAAAAACATTATGCAAATAGTATCTCAACAGTTTTGAACTAACATATACAAGTTGCTGGCATAGAGTTCTACTAAGAAATCCATCATATATCACATATTGACAGCGGAAGTCACCAGAGACTTCCAGTTTCTCTTACATGCAGGCTTACAATATTAAGCTAAGAAACACTGTACAAGACAGTGCTCTGAAACTCTTAGGCAATAAAGATATGACAGAAAAACAAAAAACATGATTTAATATAAAATATTTAAAATATACATTAAGTCACCTTTTAGTTGGTGAGAAGTTGAAAACTATATTAATAAAATTTGATACCATCATCTTTATCTTTTACATACCAATTGCCTAAAAAGCTTTTCTTATATTGTCTAGCCCATTTTATAAATTAAAAGTTGCTTCTGCTTCTTGCTTCTGAAACTCAATAAAACAAAAACCAGCCTGCAACTAAGGCATTTTACAATAAGGAAATATTTAAGTAGTCTTGACAAATTAAGTTTTTATTTCTTCTTTCAAAAGATCCATTTCAGTAATTGTCAAAAATATTAAATATCTTATAAAAGAACTTAAAAACAGGTTTCTGTTACCTAAGATTAATGAAAAGTGAGTGCATTCAAATTACATAAGTTTACCTTTCTCTTTTCCTTGACATCATATAAAGCCAAACTTGCAAAAATGGGTTCAATTTCAATCTCAAACCTTTGTGAAGAAAAAGGATAAAATAAATGAACAATATACATAAAAGAAGTATCTGGTACAAAAACAGGAACAGAACAGAAGAAACAAAAACAACCCAGGCATACACAGCTCTTTGATCTTTGACAAAGGAGCCAAAAACATTCACTGGGGAAAAGATGGAGCCTTTAATAAATACGGTGCTGGGAAAACTGGATATCCATGTGCAGAAAGAAGACTGAGTCCAGATCCACATATCTCACCATGCACTAAACTAAAATCAAAATAGGTTAAAGATCTAAATGTTAAAACAGAAACACAATCTGCTGGAAGATAAAACAGGTACAACTGTTGAAGACACAGGTGTATGCATAGACTTTCTGTACAAAATTCGAATGGCACAAGAAATACCAAGAATCAGCAAATGGGATCACATCGGATTAAAACATTTCTGCACAGTAAAGGAAACAACCAACAGAGTGAAGAACAGGAAAAATTTTTGGCAGCTATTCCACAGATAGAGGACTAACATCAAGAATGTATAAAAAGGGGGCCGGGGATTTAGCTCAGTGGCTTAAGTGCCTGCCTAGAAAGCATGAGGTCGTGAGTTCAATCTCCAGTACCAAAAACAAAAAACAAAATGAGAATGTATAAAACTTTTTAAAATATTAGACCCCCCTCCAAATAATGTAAAAGATCCAGTGAAAAGGCAACCAAAATGAATAGATCCTTCTCAGAAGTAGTACAAATGGCCAATAAGTACATGAAAAAAATGCTCGTCGTGACTGGCCAATGGAGAAATGCAAATAAAAACTGTAAGACACCAACCTTGCCCCAGAAAGAACAGGTATCATTAAAAAAAAATCCAATAACAAATGCTAGTGAGGATATGGGGGGAAAGGAACTCTACTACAATGCTGGTGGGAATGTAAACTAGCACAAACCTATGAAAATCAGTGTGCAGATTTCTCGAAAAACTAAAAAGTAAGTAATCCATTTGATTCCACTATCGCCTCCAAAGGTATCTTCCCAAGAGTTAAAAACATCCGACGACAGGGATACAGGCATACCCTTGCTTAGAGCACCAAGTGGAGAAGCCTGCGATCTGACTAAACATCCTGGGCTGTGCAGCCCAGCCTCTGAAAACAAAAAACTATGCAAAGACACCACTGCTGAAGTTATAATAACCCGCTCTACATGACCTGCTTCGAACTGTACGAGGACTGGTCAGGGTCCTTGTAGAAAAGTCAGCACGTTTCCACCAGGTGAGACTTTGACAAAGGTCACTGACAAAGATGTAGACAGAAATCCAAAAACATGAATTATCATTCCATGGGATGAGCATTAGCAGGACGCATCACCAACCTCAGACTGAAAGGGAATGTGAAAGTAGTGACTGAGCTTTTTTGGCTCAATCTGAGGCAACGAGAAAAAGATACAAGTGGCGCAGAGAAAGGGGAGAGAAACAACAATCGCGGGCCGACTCTCTGAAGACAAAGGCAAGGTGTGAGCTTAAATGCACTCTGATGGGGGAGGGCACAGGGCTGGTGAGGTAGGCTGCTCAGCACGACGAGGCTGAAGGAGGTAGGAGCATTTGTGGCATGCAGAGGGTTTGGCAAAGGCAGCTGGGAAGAAGAAACCACAGGGGTTTCTGGGAAGAAGGAGCTAGACACCATTATGATTCAGCCTTTGGTCTGTCGCCATGATGACTGGGCAAGTCTCAGGCGGGGGACCTATTAGTAACCAAAAAAAGAGAAAGGCCAGTGGAATAGAAGGCCCTTCGCAGAAGCTGTGCCCTTGGAGAAGAGGAGGAAACAATGAAAGTAGTTAATCAGGCAAAGAGGAAGG
This sequence comes from Cuniculus paca, assembly GCA_004365215.1. Lineage (NCBI taxonomy): Eukaryota > Metazoa > Chordata > Mammalia > Rodentia > Cuniculidae > Cuniculus > Cuniculus paca. Next base: position 20,533 of record RJWT010007944.1, read on the forward strand.
GACACGAACACCCCACTTGATGATCTCACTCTCGTCTACCCTATGGCTTCCTGCTAACGCAATCAGGAGCCAAAGAGAAAAGGGATCTTGTTGATGTGCTCAGTATCCGTCAGCCTCTGCAAAACTTCTGCATCTTCTACGGCATTTGATGCTGTTGCTCTAGTGGGTAATGGGATTATCCTGAACTTTTGCATACACAACATCTCACATGTATACTGACCATTTGCACATCCTCGTTTGACCTGTTTTCTATTTATTATTAAGATTTTTTTCATCTGTGAATAATTATATATTCTGGATATCAGCACACTGTAAAATATATGTTTTAGAAATACTGTTTCCCTCTCCCTGGCTTGCCTTTATTTTTTTTTATTTTTATTTTTTTGATGAACAAAAGTTGTCAATTTCCATCAAGTAAAATGTATTAATGTTTTTCCTCTAGGTGGAGAGCTTTCTGTACCATGTTATAGAATCTTACTATAAATTCGTGAAGAGGTCCTGACATTATCTTCTAGAAACTTCACTGCTCTTTCAAATTTAAGTCTATTATCAAACTACAAATAATATTTTGGATATGATGAGATGTAGTAGTCAAGTTTCCTTGACACGCACACACACATTCGGAGAGACAGAGATACAGACAGACACAGAAGTGACAAGAGTCCTCTAAACTTTACTGTGATAAAAGCTGCACAAACCTGTGAACATTACAAAACCTAATGAACTGTACACTGAGTGTTATGGTTTATATCTGGATGTACCCCCCCAAGTCTTATACACTCATAGGTAGGGCTTTTGGGAGGTGACTGGGTCGTGGGGATGTGATATACATCAGTGATGAGCCCACTGGTGAGTTTACAGCTCAATGTGATGCTGGGAAGTGAAGCCTGTACATTTTTAAGATGAATTTTGTGATACGTAAAAGCTGTCAAAAAGAACAAAAAAGATTATTACAGTGTGCACAAGCTGTGTAAACTAAACTTTTTCTTTAATCAGAATAATTGATTTATAATATTAGTATGTTATAAAGACAAGACATAATTTGGTTTTCAGTTATTGGTTGTGTAACATGGAGCATGCCAGTTAACCTGTACTAATCCTTTTGAGTCCAAGTATCCTCATTTGCAAAATGAAGAAAACAGTATCTATCTGTTATAGTTTGTGTCTGGATGTCTCCCCAGTGCCTCATGCAGTCATGGAGGCTTTCAGGGGCAGATGAATCCAGGGTTTGTGATTGGTTCTTTGCCTAGCGCTGGGACTGGCGGTGTGAGTGCTGCACCTACCCTGGGGCAGGGAGCCGGCTTGCAGTATAAGGGAGGGAAAGTGGCTTGCTCCTCCCTTTTACCCTTTTGCTTTTGTCACTTTTGGTATCTGCCACAGCTGCCATGAAGGAGTGCCCCTCAGCCATGCCACCCTGCCTTGGAACCAGCTGGGTATGGACTGAAACCTCCACAAACTGTAAGCTAAATAAACCTTTCCTTCCTTCATTTTGGGTGTCAGGTATTTGGTCTCAGCAACAAGAGAAAAGTACCAAGACACTACCTTATAAAATTACTCTGAAAATAGCATGAATAAAGTAAGAGAAAGCACTTCACAGATAAGAATGTAACTACAAGATAAATTATCTCAATGATGTGGGAAGTCACTTACTTATTAAAGGAAAAAAATACTTCAAAAACTTAAAAAAAAAAAAAAAAAAGCCTGCATTGTAACAAATACAAAATTAACTCTTTAGGGCAAAAGATACTTCAGCTTTATATTCCCTAGTTAAGAATAGTGGCAAAGCCGGGCGTGGTGGCTCACGCCTGTAATCCCAGCACTCAGGAGGCTGAGACAGGTGGATCGTTGTGAGCTCAAGGCCAGCCTGAATGTCATAGTGAGACCCTGCCTCAAAAACACAAGGGCCAGGGATCTAGCTCAGCGGCCTAAGCACCTGCCTGGCGAGCATAAGGTCACAAGTTCAATCTGTGGTGCTGAAAAAAGAAAAAAAAAAAAAGAATAGTGGCAAATAATTTCAGAGAATGTTGTTCCAGGTTTATAGACTAATTACAGTGAAGGCAAAGAGTTACCTCCACCAGTAAGCCAAAAATGTCCTCAAGTTTAGCTTCATACATAACTTTGAATGCTGCATAGCATTTAAAATGATATATAGAAAAAGACTTCTCAAAAGGACACAGATACAAGTATAAAATCTAATCAGGTTTTGTTGTACAAGTAGTCAAAATATTATCCTGGAAAAATAATTATATACTAAAAAAGGTAAGTACTCACTTGAGTGATAAACATTTTACAAGAAGTCTTTGACCAAAATGTTCTTTGGGTACATCAGGAACACTAAGCCGTTCTATTGGTTCTTCCTACAAAGTGAGAAGCAACACTTTGAATATGAATGAATATGCTTATCTTAACACTTTACAATTTATCTTTTTAAGAACTTACTTTACCAATCTAGTATTAGTAGTCTTCACAACTAAAAACAGGAAAGAATGAACTATTTTTCCATGAACAGACATCATTTGATCATATGCATGCTCAATTCATAAAAGTTACTAAAAATAAATTTACCAGTATAAAAATACTTCATTTACCAAATCTGGAACTATTTACGGTTTATTTCCAACATTATTACAACACTATGCATCAGTGATGGGGGCCTTTCAGGACTTTAAATGATGCCAACAGCCTGCTGTGGCACATACTCCACAGGGTCACCGCCACCGCTGTACCTAATCATGGTCCCCAAAGATCTGCCTCAGTAATCAGCGACTGCTTCATACGCAGACAGCCATACCTCATCTGGCGATGGGTGTAAAGCAAAGAGCTCCTTGTGACGATCTGATTTCCTCTGGTCGTCATTCTGACGGTCTATTTCTTCATTTGGCGTTCGATCAAGTAAGTTGGGAAGCAAAGCATCAGGCAGGGAATTTTTCAAGTCAAAGATGCTGCAGGCCCAGCTTCCTCTTGGAGTATCATCTATAGACATTGAACGTCTTTTAAGATCATCCTGTCATGCAAAACATTAAATAGGAACGTATTAATTAACTAATTAACTACTTAAAATACTTCTTAGAGTCATTTAAGAGTAAGAACATTACTTGCTCATCCTGGTAGTTGCTGCCATCTGGAGCTTCATCAGATTCAAAGACCTGTTTTGGCAAACCTTTCTGCCTTTCCTTCTGCTTATCTAATGTATTGGGATTAAATCCCGTTCCCAGTTTATGATATCTATTCAAGATAAAAGAGTTAGATAAATATCAATTTTTAAAACTTTTCATTTTTTAAGCATAAGACAAATATTCTCTGTATTATTCTTCGCATAATAACAATCTATTCTATCAGTCTTCAGTATGTCAAATATTTAACCAAAGAAAGTTTAACAAATTTCCATTTTAAATTCCTTTAACCCAACTGCAAATCAGATTATGGGTTTCTAGAATTAACCGTATTTTCCTTCTTTCCAAACTACTTAAGCTGTAGTTTCAATTCACAGAATGGGTCAGTAAAAAGAAAACAGGAAGCCAAATTAAAGAGTAAAATGAAAAAGTAGAATATGTATTAACAATATAAATTTTTAAAATGTAAAAATATGAATCAGTGAATTTAAAAAGTTTTGATATATCTCATTATGTAAGCTACAAACTTGCAAAATCTATACACCATTCTATACACATTGTCATGGTTTATAGCTAGATGTCCTTGCCCAGGACACAGACCGTGGATCCAGGGGGCGTGATACTCAATACTGGGCAAGTCCACTGCTGGATTTACAGCTAGACAAGACGTTGAGAGGTGCAGGTCAGAGGAGGTGGTCACTCAGGGCGTGGCCTGAAGGGCCGTCTCCCTCCCTCCTCCCTTGATCTCTGTGCTTCCTGCCTGCCTTGCCAACGAACCACTCTCCTCTGCCATGCCTTGGAACAGGCCGACTACAGACTGAAACCTCTAGAAATTGTGAGTCAAAACAGAGCTCTTCTCTGTTTAATTATGGGGTTTGCTATTGTGTTTCGGCAATGAGAAAGTAGCTAAACCACATATATTATTAAAGTGTTATTTAATTAAACTGCTAAATACAACTTTTAAATTACTGTAACCATTCCTAGTAACCTAATAAAAACCCAGTACTCAGGAACATCTAATAAGAACTGATCAAAAAACAATGATTGTTCACAATTCAACACTTTCAGAGTCAAAACCAGAGAAACATTTTAGTTAGAACCAAATAATTACATTACCAGAAGATGGCACAGTTCTTGCAATCAACCAATTCATGATATAATAATCTATTTTATATGCATCACTCACATTCCATCTTGTTGCTAAAGGTATTAAAATTAACAGCTTCATGATGTTAACATTATGGCATAAACACAAAATAAAACAAAATATTCTTTTCTGAGGAAACTAAAACAAAGGCTCAATATACTGTATTTCCCTGAAAATAAGACCTAACCAGAAAATAAGCTCTAGCATGACTTTTCAAAATACTCATAATACCCCCAAAGTAAGACTCAGCTAAGACTGTCAACCAGACAGATGCAGTTAGTATTCTCTTGCAACACACAACAATGTACTAAATTATAAAATAATGCATAAATATAAATACTGACATTACTTAAAATAAATTATAATTAGGTATTTATAAGTAAAAGCAGGTGCCTTTAGGTGAGAGGTAAGTGCCTGTGTAAGCAAATGAACTCCAGACTTACTGCCAAATGACCAACCAGAGCACAGTCTCAAAGCACGAACAGTGCGTGCACTTGATGATAACAGATGTGGCTGTGTCTAATGTGAATCTTTGTAATTCAATGCATCATGTGTTGCAACAATGTACTACTACAGGCTACATGGACAAGAAGTGCTCCTTTACAATGAGCTCTACTGCTGGACCTGAGAGTTGGAATGAATGGTCCCACAGAAAATAGAGCTGTAAGAAATTCAGGCAGGAATTCAGGGTTTGGACGCATGATGATGCTCCAGAAGATGACATGACTGAGTCTCAATAAATGCAGATTTTTGTACATAAATAAATGTAGACTGGTGTACATAAAATAAGACAACCCCTGAAAATAAGCCCTATCACGTCTTTTGGAAAAAAATTTAATATAAGAGCTGGTCTTATTTCTGAGAAAATACAGCAGTAGCATGAAAGGATACAGAAGCAGTAACTTATTCTTCCATGGTAAGTTTCAATGTGTAATTTGTTAAACTGCACATATAAGCAGCCCTGGTAAAACAGTGTTGCATTTTACGAAGAAAAGTCCGGGCATCTGAGAAAAACTAATGATTCATAACCCACGCTCTTTCCCATGTTCTGATTATGGCACCATGCAATGCCCACTCAACCCCACTTACACCGTTTTACTGATCTCATCACCCCACACTCTCAGCCTCATTTATTCTGGCCTCTGTACCATTTCTTGAACATTGACAGCACGAGTCCAACACATGGGAATGCTCTTCCCTCTGCCTAGTAACATTCTTCTCCCAGCTGGCCACAGGGCTCTCTCACTTCTTTCAGGTCTCTGCTCAAAAATCCCCTCAGTAAGGCCTTCTCTGATTACTTACAGAAAACAAAAGCTTGTCCCTTTTCTTGGCCTCCACCCTGCTTTGCTGCACAAGATGTGCCTTTATCCTGCCTCTTACACATGACCTGTGCCTGGTCCTTGTCCGTGACCTCATCCCCACTACAACACAATGAGCATAAGCACCACTGGAGCATGGAGTTGGCAGCGGACACTGCTGTGTCACCAGTGTCCAGTATAATGCCTGATATATTTGGGCTGCTCAAGAAGTGTATGTACTTTCTGTCCCTTTACCAATTTTTGCTAAATTACAAAAGAATTGTCTGGCTTCACTTTATGGCTATTTCACTTCAGCCATTTCTACTCGGCCACTAAGCCATCTGCTCAGTTAATATTTTTTCACTGAGCATAATTTTAATTTCTAGAGGTAACAGTGATTTTTGTATGAACATAATATGCTCTCACATCTCTTATATAACTAATATATAAATGTACTCATTATACTCTGCATCCTAATTTGGGCTCTACTATTCCCTAAATTGTTAGTTCTTCTATTTGCAGGTTGATAATTCTCTTTAAGTGTGCTGGCTTTCTTCAAACACGGTACTTGGCGATTCTGTGCTCAATGTCCCCTTCTGAATTTCTAACCTCCTCATGTACCCTAAATTGCTAATCTCAGCCCAGACCCAGGGCTGAGGGGAAAGGACAGAGCCGGCTGCCAGGTCACATCTGCCAGCAGCCAGTTCTGGGTGTGGGGACCTCTCCTGCTCCAGGCTTTGTCCACCCTGGACACCACCCTGTCAGCCAAAGCCTCCAGAATTAGTGCTCCTAAAAGGGGACAGGTATCTCTGAGGGTGCCATTGTGCACACACAACGTGA
>RJWT010007945.1:0-15869 GCA_004365215.1 Cuniculus paca
TGGAGACTCCTGCTTTGTTACTTCCACTGCTACCATTGCAGAAAGTTCAGCTGGTGGCTTTTGCTTCCTCCCACTTTGGTGCCCCTTGGATCTGCCTTTGGAGAGTAGTGGTGTTGGGGTGCATCTTACGTCCTCATTTTCTGTTTGTTTTCTGCACCGATAATTGTAAATTGCTTTCTTACTACTCTCAAGACCTCTTTAGGAAATGACTACTTTTCGGAGGTGTCTTACAGGCGTAGCTGGTTTTCGGGTCTGTACCAAGGTCCTGTGTCCTCAGCTTCTGAGGCCTGTTTGGCCAGGCACCCCATCGTTTGGTGCTGGAGCACAGTACTGTCTGTGACCTTCAGACAAGCTAGGTGTTGGCATACAAGGAAGAACAGCTGATTGCAGTGACTTCGTCCACCTGGCTGAAGTGGTGCAGTCGGTAATAGCAGTAGCATCAAGCTCAGCCTGGAAGATGGCCAACTGTGGGGACTGTTAATTTGCCACCTTTAACGATAGGTACAAGGGTTATAGTTATATAACAAAATCTAAAACATAGAATTATACGCAGTAAAAAATATCCCCTCAGTACAGCAGTTTACCCTCAACGCAGACAATATAAAAGGAATAAGAGGGGATAAAATAGAAAAGTAAAAGCACAGAACCAGATCAGAAGCAAGACTGGAGGGCAGAAGAAGACTGCCCAAGCTTCAGGAAACCAGTGAAGATGATAGGAGGGAAAGGAGGAAAATGTAAGAACAAAACTAAACAAAACCTAAAAACAATGCTCACACTCATAAAAAAACAAAACCAAAAGAATGAAGAAGAGAGGTTTCTGGATGTTTTCAAACTGTGGTTATCTTCCGGGGTCTCTAGGTGTGTGCTCGCAGCCCGGTCACCGTGCGTCCTGCCACCCTGGCAGACCGAGGAGGCAGGCAGAGCTCGGACTGAGCTGGGGGAGCCCGCGGGGTGCTGCCCGGGGTGCTGCCAGCTGGTCCTGGCCCGGCTGTGGGCCTGGGGTCTGAGCTGTTTAGCCTGCAGCACTCTGGGTGCCCCTTGCTGACCTGACCACGGCTGGGAGCCCACGGACGTCTCCCGCGGGCGTCCCTCTCCCAGGACAGGCCCAGGCCCTGGGCTCTCTCTGCAGGGCCCCGGCAGCCTCTCCCCGGTGCTGCTCCCAGGAGCCCTCCCGCTCACTGTCTCCCTGCCTCAGGCCAGGAGCAGAGAGAAGGTGCTGGTTGCCCCTAGTTTTTGGCACTGTGGTTGACTCTTCGGTTTCCGTGCGAGCGTTGGCCTTCCCTTCAGCCCAGTCTTGGGCCCCACGCACCCCGCCTCTCTCCTCCTTTCCCTCCCTAAGTTGTTTTCCAGCGCCCATACTCCGGTCTTGGGGAGTCTGGTTTGCTTGTTGCTGCTTACTGCGCCGCCACCTTCCCAGAAATCTCAAAAAACAGTTCTTTTTGTACTGCTGCATAGCATTTACGAGCGGACGGTGCTACAGGTCGAAGTCCAGCAGGCCCGAGGGGGCTCTGCCCGTGTCCTGCCAGGCCGCAGCCGGGGCGCTCAGCGGCCGGGATCTGTGTTAGAGAGGCTTCCAGCACCTGCTCCTCTCCGCAAGGCGCGGCTGGAAAGGTCCTGGCCACCAGAGGGCGCGAGAACCGCAGCCCTGCGCGGAGGTCCGGAGGCTGTGTCCCAGCCCCTGGCTGCATGCTGGCGGCATCCCAGCTCCCCAGCACTTGATGGAGCCGCAAACCCCAGACCAGAGCTCATGGCCCCTGAATCAGAGTCTAACTTTAATTTCCCATAATGATCACAAAGTACCTGAATAAATGTTTCACGCTGGAAAGGAATTTCCATGGGTTCAAGAATGAGGACATCTTATTCTCAGATCTGTGGTGATGATGAAGAAGTGAATGGCTTTCTATATGTGAAGGTCTGTTCGCTTTGTGAAAACAAGTTATAAAATAATGTTTGTTAGGCATGGCAGTGCATGCCTGTAATCCCAGCACTCGGGAGGCTGAGGCAGGAGGGTCGCCAGAGTTTGAGGCCAACCTGGGCTACATAGTGAATATTGTAATGTTGTCAAAGATGAAGTCTGTACAGTGAGTGAGTTGGGGACGCTTCCATTTTTGTGTGGAAAATGTATCTCGTGTAACTATTTTAATATATATTTTATTTTTCAGTGGTGCTGCATATTGAAGCTAGGGTTGCACAGGTGCTGGCCACGTGCTCTACTAGAGCTGTGCCCTGCTCTTTCTGTGGTTCTTAGCTAGGTGTTTTCAGACTGTCTCCCAGTGCCAGTGATGCTTAAAAAACAGTAAGTGTTACCAGATAATAAAAGAAAGGCCGGGGCCGGGGATGTAGCTCAGTGGTACAGCGCCCACCTGGTACCAAACACAAACAAACCAGCTGTATTCCCTTACTCTCTTCAGCCGATTTGATGTCTGTCAAGTTACCCATGATTCCTGAAAAGTTTACGCAGTGTCACTGATGCTCATGGTGTCGTTTTTTATTAGGGTGTATTTGTGATACATAATAGTTACATCCCTTTTGGGGAATCGGCACATGGTACTTACCCGTCACTTGTTACTGTACTTTGTATCTTGGGTTCAGAACAATTCGTGTTTAGCTACATGGTGTCGTCTAGTTGACAGTTTTCAGATCAAAGTCCCAGGTCTATGAAAGACATTCAAATGCATATTTTAGAAATTTAAACTTTAATGTTTACTTTCTAATAAGCATACTTTAAAATGTAGTTTATATACAAGCTGAATAATGTTAAGATATTCTTTCTTATCTGTTAGTTTTCTCATACTTGGCCAGTAGAATAAACCACTGAACTAGTTTAAAGTAAACCTAAATACTGGGCAGCTGCCAGCCTGTAATGACTTGGGGTCTGTGTGTTGTTTGCACAGAAACAGGCTCGTTTACTGGGGGTACTGTAGAGCATGCAAAAGGCCCAGTATAGATATTTTTCACTGTAAGAAAGTCAAAATGTTTTAGTAATTTATTTTGTTGGGATTATTTGGATGATATAGCTAACACTATCATAAGCATTTTAACCTTAATTTATCCATGGAGATATTGAACTTGACTTTGAATTTATTTTGAGAGAATCATAAACTGGAACATAAAGTGATTTTTAAAAATGAACCCAATAATTTCTTTGGAAGGCTAGAAAAAATAGGAGGCAATGTGTTACACATTAGGCTTGGTAGATAGCTAAGTAGATTATTAAAGTGTTCAATGAAAATTATCCCTTCTGTTTAAGTCTAGATCTGGAGAATTGGGCTTGGCTCCCAAAATAGTAAGCTTTATTTATTTCAAACTATCTTTTTTCTTAACTAATGTGAGTAGTGTAAACACCTTTTTGGTAGAGAGTTTATAAACTATTAGCAATAAAGGCTTAATTTCTTTAATGAACCCATTCCCCCGGCTTGTGATTCTGACAGATCTTGCAGAGTTCTTTAAGGAAACTCTATGGTAGTATTTAATTATCGATTTATGTTTAATGTTTTTACGAAAGTACTGATTATAATAGAAGTATTCTTTCATTTAGATTTTGTGTAGATTTATATGCAGTTTAGATTCTGTGGCTTGATCTAGTTAATATAAATCATTCGATTGAAACCTTGAGAAAGATACTGGAAGCAATCATTTTTGTTTATTTTTAATGCCTGATCTGTGACTCGCATTTAGATTTTTTTTCTGTACCACAGATACATGTAAAGGCCTGATGATTTACAGTGCTATATAGAACTGTTATTACTTTGGAAACCATGCAAATTTATTGCTTATTGATAAAATCTAAAGATTTAAAATATTTAAATGTTAGCGGAACAAAGTGAAGATAGCACGGTACATGGAGGTGTACCGATAATAGAAAGTTCAAAAGATATAATATATCTAACCAGCCATGGTGATGCATGCCTGTAATCTCAGCACTCAGGAGGCTGAGGCAGGAGGATTGTTGACAGTTCAAGGCCATCCTGAGCTCCTTAGTGCAATCAAGACTAGTCTGGACTGTATAGCAGGACCGTGCCAACAAAAACCAAAGTGGGCAGAGACTGAAGTGAGCACATTTTGGGGGATGAGAGCAATTCGACCCTTTTTGCCTATCGGTGTCCTCCTTGCACACACAAATCCTTTTGCAAGGTGTGGCGTGAGCGGGTGGGTCCGGTGATGGTGCGCACTGCGATGGACAGCCTGGCCGTGTCCTGCCTCTGCGCACAACTTAGCTGTGTGTCTCCCTGCTCGCTGCAGCCCTACTGGCTGGCAGTGCCTGGCTGCCACTCGGGGCAGGGCGCGGCCAAAATTCGCAGGCAGGTCTGTGTGGTTCCGGGCGCGTGAGCCATCCCTTTCCTGTCTCCTGGTTAAGTACAAGTCACCACAATACCGCTTGGAAAGCAGCATCTGTTGAAAGCTGATGCAGCTGTGGTCGCTAGCGTGGATGTCTGCAGGCGCGCGGAGCACAGCACACAACGTTCTTACTGCCTGCTCTCAGCCGCGTGTTGCAACAGCCGAGGGTCAGGGAGCGGCACAGGGTGCTGGAAAACTGCCCTCGCCTCTTGGAGCGTTCTTTAGAGACTAACCATGTGTTTTCTCCCGTAGCATCAGCCGGGCCACGCTGAAGGAGTTGGAGCCCGCAGCCTGCAGCGGGACGGTGAAGGGCGAGCAGTGCCCGAACAGAGCCCTTCCTTTCACCAGGCACTGCTTCCAGCGTATCCTTTGATCGGCGGCGAGGGCGCTCTGGGCCCGTGCGCGTGTCTGTGTGTGTGGGCGCGCACGTGTGCGTGTGTGTCTAGGGATTGGACTCCCTTGGAATGCTCTGCTGCTAGGGATGCCTGTGCTTCATTTCTAAGTCAAGGAGGGAGATGACTTCGAAATCGTAATTCATGTTTGAAACAATTTTCATGTAGCTACTTTTCATAAAGTCCTCTGAATATTTTTTCCTGCTTTTATCATTATAATCTTTTTTAAAAATTTGTTTTCACATTTCATTCCATCACACTGAGCCAGGAAAGAAAAGAACACAGATGTGGAAGTTGTATTATTTATTGCGTTCTCTTTCAGGGAGAACTGGGGCCCGATTTCTAGTTGTCCTTGAGGCGAGGACCAGATTCTGAGTCTAAAAGAGGTCTGAATTACAACAAAGTTGTCATTGATTTGTAAACAAAATCAATTCAAAAAGCAGGTTCTAACAAAAAAGTTTTAATTATTTATAGAATTGTGGTTCCACATAGCTTGAAAGAAGTAACTATAACAATTACTGATGGGAAAATCAAAGCAGTGTTTAAAAGTCTAGTCTTTAGTCTTCTAAGGCAGTTACAAGGTTTCACACCGTGCCTTGTGCTACAGGATTAAGTTGCTCTTTGTAGTGAGTACAGTGCTCATTTGAAATAAAGATAACAAGTCAGGTGTGGTGGCACAGACCTGGAATCCCAACACTTGGGAGGCTGAGGCAGGAGGATCACCTGACCTGCATAGCTAGACTGTGCCTCAAGATAACCAAGGGAAAAGGAAGAAAAGCAAACAAACCAGCAAGCTTGCTCACAAATCTCACTGGCAAGGAAAGAAGGTGCCTTAAGATACATTACAGGAGGATGCACAGTAGGAGCTTCAGGTTCATGAAAGTTACTGCTAACACTTTCATTAAATATTTGAAAAATTTATATGGTAGCAGTGAGGTACTTTTTTTTTTTTTTGTCTTTTTGAGACAGGGTCTCATTATGCAGTTCAGGCTAGCCTTGAGCTCACTTTGTAGCCCAGGCTGGTCTCGAACTTGCAATGATCCTCCTGCCTCAGCCTCCTGAGTGGTGGGATTACAGGTGTGCACCACAACGCCAGCGGTATTCTTTACACTCTTAGTTTTTAGCTTCTTTCTGTTCTTGGAACTGTATTTTTACAGGGTTTTTGGCAGCAGATTCCATAAAGTAAAGGTTTTATAAATACCTATACATCATAAAGGAAAACCACAAAGAAACTTCCTTAGATAGAAAATAAACTTCTTTTGGTTGCTTGATTGATTAATTGATGTGTTTTCTGATGCTGGAAAACCAAATGAGGGCCTGGTGCTTGCTAATAGCACTTACTCCACCACTGAGCTACACTTCTGGCCCCTCAGAAAGTAAATGTTAGAAAAATATAGCAGCTAAGAGCATGAATTCTCCAAAGTGTTCATGGTGGAGAAACTGATGTTCCCATGTCTTAGTTACTTTTTTTCATTGCTGAGACAAACACCTGACACCCAAAGTGAAGCAAAGAAAGGTTTATTTGGCTTAGAGTTCTTGGTGGTTTCAATCCATAATCAGCTGGCTCCAAATCAGGATGGCATGGCACTGGGGCAACACTTCAAGGCAGCAGCCAGAGCAAAAGAGAGAAGGCAAGCGTCTTCTCTACCCTTAAATTGTACACAAGCCCCCCCTTCCCAGGGTGGGTGTGACACTCACAAAATGTCCTTGCCTTCCTCTGCACAGGGTGAGGATGTTACAAACTGAGGATGTTATAAACTAGGGACCCTGGCCCCATGTTGAGTCTCTCAATTAAACTACTAAACTTCTTAAGTTGACACAATGTATTAACCATAAGATCTCATTTGAAGTAAAATTTTTATTTTAAAAGTCATTTTTTTCATAAATTGTGAATTAGAGTTTGGTGTTGGAAATGCAAAATGAAAAATTAAACTGCGGACAGATGTGTTTTTAATAGCAATATTTTATTTATTTAATTTATTGTCTTTTTGAGACAGGGTCTCACTATGCAGTTCAGGCTGGCCTTGAACTTACTGTGTAGCCCAGGCTGGTGTCGAACTCATAATGATCCTCCTGCCTCAGCCTCCTGAGTTCTGGGATCACAGATGTGCGCCACCACGCATGGGTAAATTTTTATTCTTGATGAGGATCCTAACCAGAAAATTTTCTTAAATTTTTTTACCAAAAAAAAAAAGAAAAAAAGTTTGCTACAGTCTGTCAGGCCTTGGGACGCGGGTGTGCGTCTCCGAGTTCCGGGCGGTTCCGGGCCCAGCCTCGCGGGCCCGCGCAGCAGGTTGTCCGGCAGCCAGCGTGTCCTGCGTCAGGAGCCGGCCCGCTGCTCTAGCGTTTGTCGGTGGGCGAGGGCGTGCGGGCGTGCGAGCTGCGGCTGTTTCCCTGACTCGGAGCCAGACATCCTCCTGAGCCGCTCGCAGCAGCTCTTCTCCAGCTGCACCGCCAGGTTCGCGGACGGGCAGCAGTGCGCCGTGCCCGTGTTCGACATCACGCACCAGACGCCGCTGTGCGAGGAGCACGCCAAAAAGATGGTGAGTCCGCACCCCTGCCGCGTGGCGCCACATCGGGGGTCCCGGTGCGGGGCGCGCCCTGAGCGTTCAGATAGAGCACACGCCGTGGGGGTCTCCGCCTCCCCTGACCGGCCTTCCTCTTCTGCCTGCGTCCGCGGCTGTGCGAGGCGTGGGGGGAAGCACGCCAAGTGCTGGCGCCCACCATAGCGGGCCCCCTCCACGGCACGGCACCGCGTGGCCCGCACCGCACTGGTCGCCCTGTCTGGTGCCTTGCCCTTCTGGCTTCCCCTAAGTCAAAGTGACCATGAAAGACAATCAATTCGGGACACCCAGGCAGCCACGACGGCACAACTAGTAAAGGCACTCCAAAAGGACCTCCAGAACTGCTTCAGACGGAGGCAAGGATGAACCAGGCGTGGGGGCTCACGCCTGTAATCCCAGCACGGGGGAGGCTGAGGCAGGAGGATCACCAGGAGTTCAAGGCCACCCTGGGGTACCTAGCGTGACAAAATAAACAGAACCAAAAAGAAAGTGGCCAGATGGGTGCCATGAATGTGTTTGAAGTGAGGGAGACTATTTTGAGGGGAATTAATGGCAATGTCTCTTGTACTGCAATCTTTTTTTAAAAATGTAAGCATTCAGTGTATTTTTCGAGTACCACATAGCCCTCATTTTCTCTAGATTTTTGCTTTTTGACTGTTTTGCGAATGTCACAGATACTTGATAAAAATTTTGGCCACATGCCAGATCTGTCTATAATTTTGTTTTATTCTGTAATTATATTGCTTTAGTTATTGCTAGTATTGTAAACTCTAATTCAGAATAATTTGGAAGAAGCACAAGTTTGAGTTAGTTAACTATCTGAGTTAGTTAAGTATTGATTTGAGAGAGCATCTTGCTGTGTAGTTCAGGGTGATCTTGAACGTACTGTGTAACCCAGGCTGACCTTGCGCTCAGAGTGGTCCCCTTGCCTTGGCCTCCCAAGTGCTGAGAATATAAGTGCCCACTACCAGCTGGCTTGATTTATACGTTCTTTTTGGGGCCGAGGATGTAACTTAGTGGTAGAATGCTTGCCTAGCATGCACATTGCCCTGGGTTCATCCAGGGGCTCAAAAGAAACAGAAGTGTTGTTTGATAATTTTCTTGTCCATCACACAGTTACTGCACTTGTGGCCCCGGGAGCACTTGCAGTTTCCTGGGGCGCAGAATAGGCGCTTGGCTTCTGATCTGTGCTCCGCCATTGAGTGTCTGACTAGTTTCTGTTCCGAGACATGTGTTTGAAAAATGTGAGCAGCACGATCTGCATATACAGATGCTGTGTTTTCTGTTTTGTTTTGTTTTCTTTTTGTTTTCTGAGACAGGGTCTCACTGTGCTGTTCAGGCTGGCTTTGAGCTCACTTTGTAGCCCAGGCTGGCCTTGAACTCGGAACGATCCTCCTGCCTCAACCTCCCGAGTGCTGGGATTACAGGCATGCGCCACCACGCCCAGCGGGTTTCCTTCTTGAATTTATGCTTAAATTTTTTACTTACTTGTTTTGAATTTGTTTGATACAAGAGATAGTTATCAGTCTTCAAATACTATTGTCTATGATCTTTTTATTTAAAGTTTTCACTGAATTCATAGAACCTAAGATCGTAAAATATCAATCGTAAAAATTACCGTTTGTATATGCCATTGAGAAGGAAACAATGTCAGTGTACAGCATTTTTATGTCACTTACTAAACGAGCCGTTTAAAGCTGCTTGGACAAGGCTTTGCCCCCGGTACCCCGTGGTGCTGGGTCTGGAACCCAGGGCCTTTGCTGCCTGGGCTGTGCTGAAACTTGTGGCCATCCTGCCTCAGCCTCCTGGATAGCTGGGATCACAGGTGTTTGTCAACACAGCTGGGTAGATGTGGATTTTTATCAAGATCTGCATCCCTCATTGCAGCTGTTGCTACCGGCTCCGTGAAAGGCGGTATTTCCGGTGCACTCAGCTGTCAAACAGCTTTCTCACTTGGTGGCGATTTCTTTTCTCACTTGGCTGCTGTCTGTCCTCAGAACTCAGGGGTTGTGGTCAGACCTTGCGGTGCAGGGTGGGAGCGCTTGTCCCGGAGCTCAGTGAGCCCAAGGTGGGGTGCAGGGGGTTCTCAGAGTCACGCGCTGCCAGCCCCGTGTCCTCGGGTGCTGGAGGGGGGCTCGCGCGGCGCCAGGCCCAGCCTTGGGGTCCAGGCGGCCGGCAGCGTTGCGCTCTTCTGCTCATGGTCTCCTACCCACACTGTGTGTCACCCCAGACACCCAACAGGGCCGCACCCCGGTGCTTCGCCCTTTTTCCCCTTTAATCTCACGCAGTCGGAAGTCACTTGCCTTTTGTGTCCCTGTGCGGGGTGTTTGTATTTCCTGTACTGTATTGATGTGTGGTTTTTTTGGTACTGGGGATCAAACTCAGGACCTCGCGCTTGCCAGGCAGGCGCTTGTGCCGCTGAGCTACATCCCTGGCCCCTACATGTGTGTTTTTATTCGTGTTTTTCCTGTAGGAGAGTAACTGTTCGGAGACCACAAGTGAACCGTTTTCTTGTACTGTAGTGCTTAGCATGTCTTTGGAGCACAGAATGAGTTGAATCAATGTGAATTACAGGGCTTTTTATTCCTTTAATTATTCAATATAGTTTGACTGTTTTAGGTATTATATAGACGACCACAAGAACACGGTTCTTTTCCCTTTTTTTAGAGTGTTGTTAGGTTTTCCCGAGATAATCTAATGTTTTAAAATTAAATTGGCTGTGACTAGTACACATCTGGCTGCCGTTCAGGGAACCGAAGATGTTACCCTGGGGGACGCGCTCCACTGCGCTGCGTCCAAGCTGCTCCCGGGTCCTCAACGGGGCCCCAGTGGTGACGTAAGAAGGAAGGCACTTTATTAGTAAAGAGGAAAGGGAAGGGGAAGGAAAGGAGATCGATAGTTGCCCTGAGAAGAAAGAATCGGGGTGGGGGACTCCGTAAAGCCCAACGACCCATGGGCTTTTGTTTGGGCTGCTTTGCGGGGGGGAGGGGTCGAGGACACCCCCCCGCCCCCCCAGCTTTCTATGACAGAATCAGCTCCTGGGCCCCTCTGCCTACCATCGCTCCTCCCGGTAGTCTGCGGGCAGCTTCCTTCTGACTGTTCCTTGGCCTTGTCCTCCCATTCAAGGCCTTATCTCTGAGGCGGGCTGCAAGTCAGCAGGGGCTGTCTTACAGTTAAGTGAGGGTTAGTGAGGGGGGGTGGGTATGTGTTGTACTCTATAATGACCCTAGAGTGAATGATAGAGCGACTCCAGAGTGAACACACGTGTGTACACGAGTGTATGTTAGTGCAGAGGTGTGGGTACACACTGCCTTACAGTTAGTCTCTCTCTCTCACACATACCCTGCACTCCTCTATATTTTATTGGGGTTGGGGGCAGCTTATCGTTGGTGTGCCTGGCTTTCTCTCTGCATCCTGCCTGTCGGCTCTTTTTCTGATCCCTTGGTGCTGGCCTGTAACCCTTGATAATCTCTCCAGCCTCAGCCTCCCGAGCGCTACCACATCCAGCATACTTGTTTTCACTACTTAGCAGTCCAGTTATTTAAATACAGAATGACCAAAAATTGTATAGTTTTTTTTTGTTAGTTTTTATAACATAACAGGAAATATAAAAATGGCAATTTTATCAGATGTATTCAATAATTTTTCTGGATGTAGTACATCTTAAAACATTCATTACAATGCAGTGTTACAGTCTGGATAGCACTGTCTGGTCTCTTTCCGAATTCTTTTTAGCATCCTCCTTCTTTGAACAACACATTATACTGTCGCGTTGGCCTTTCCTTTTTTTCTCTGGGTGGTATAATTTCAGTAAAATGTCTACTCACTAAATGTAATGGTGAAGACACCATTGACGGCCATCCTAGTTGGCATTTCACTCCTCCGTATTTTTCAATTATTTGGTCTCTTAGATCTAATATTAATTGTAAATGATTTTTTGAATCCCTTTGTTTAGAATAAATAACAAGTTACATATTGTTTGGCCCAGAAAGTGCATAAATATTTTATAATAATAATTTTCACTTTATTCTATTTTATTTCATCTTTTTTTTTTTGAGACAGAGTCTCGCTATGTAGCCCAGGCTGGCCTTGAACTCGTGGTGATCCCCCTGCCTCAGCCTCCTGGTGCTGAGAGTATAGGGATGCACCACCACATCTCACTTGTTTCCTTCCTTTTTGATCACAGGATAGCTTGTTAGATGTTGGTCAACTGTCAACATCACCCATAAAATTCCTATAATCACTGAGCACTACTGGAATTTTTTTGGTGTCATTTGTTTCCAATTCTATCATTTCTGTATTGAGTATTTGACAATAAGGCGGTATCTTTTTTGTCTTTCCATTTCATAACGCAGACTTTTCTGATATGCTAACATTTCTCCCTTTTTCAGTTTTTTCTTTTGCAGATTTTTTTGGCATTTCCTTTCCTATTCAGTGTCAGTGTCCCAAACATGTCCCTTTTGTGTTGTAAAAGAATATCATTGAATTTTGGAGAACTATAAAGATTATAGCCAATGTTCTTACTATTGATGATACACAAATTTATAATTATTTTTCACAAGTAAACACAAATTAGTAAAAGAAAATAACCAGAATTTGTTATCAGATTTCACAAGATGCAAACATCAAAGCCAAATACGGTGTCTTAAATAAAGTATGTAGCCGGGCATGGTGGCTCACGCCTGTAATCCCAGCACTCGGGAGGCTGAGACAGGAGGATCGTTGTGAGTTGGAGACCAGCCGGGGCTACAAAGTGAGCTCAAGGCCAGCCTGAACGGCATAGCGAGACCCTGTCTCAAAAACAGGGCTGGGGATCTAGCTCAGCGGTCTAAGCGCCTGCCCCGGTGCCGCAAAAATAAAGAAAGAAAGTATGTAAAACACAGCCGCCCTTAGAAGCAGAGGCCTCGGCTGGTGGAGAGCGCGCCAGTGCGCGGGGTGGGCCAGGGAGTGGCTGGGACGTGCAGGACGTGCTTTGCATCTGTCGTCGGACGGCGACAGACCGAGAGCGCCGAAGGGTGGGTGCGCTCTGTGGATGTCTCAGTTAAGAAATCTTTTCTGTTCGCTCCAAAGGATAATTTCTTGAGAGGAGACAATTCCCGTAAAGTTCAGCACCAGCAGCCGAGGAAACCCAGGAAAAAAACCAAGCCTCCTGCACTTACCAAAAAACACAAGAAAAAGCGGCGGCGAGGCCCGCGCCGCCCGCAGAAGCCCATCCCCCCCGCGGTCCCCCAGGGGAACCTCAGCATGCCCGCCAGCGTCGCACTGCCAGTGGAGGCCACCCCGCTCCGGTCAGTGGCACGCGGTCTCGGGGCGTCCCAGCGATTCCGTCCCTCAGCCCAGGGTTCTCTTTGTAGTGTTGTGTACAGATTTTTTTTTTTTTTTGAGAGGGTTTCATTATGCAGTTCAGGCTGGCGTTGAGTCACTGTGTAACCCAAGCTGGCCTCAGACTCGCAGTGATGGTCCTGCCTCAGCCTCCCGAGTCGAGTGCTGGGATTACAGGCGTGCGCCACCATGCCCAGCCTTGTGAATAGATTTTAGCAACATCGAAAGTCTGACTTCCGCAAAGGGAGCAGATGCCGAAGTTGAGAATGTAATAGTATATTCTCAGATTTTTCTGTTTTAAAATGGATTCCATGTATTGTAACAAATATTTCATAAGACATGTGATGCATTATTAGTTTTATCAGATTTAAACACTTTGACCAGATGTTGTGTTTCAGCTAAGCATTTTAATTTTACCTGTTTATTTCATTTTTTACAATAATTTTGGGACCAGGGATTTAGTTCAGCAGCTTAAGCGCCTGCCTGGCAAGCATGAGGTCGTGAGTTCAGTCCCTGGTACCAAAAAACAAAAAAATTTTGACCATATTTGAAATTCTACTAGAAGGTACTAACATATACTTGTAAATCAAATTGTGATTCATGCTCTTAATTTAAAGTGAAACTACCACCTCGTATGGATGGTCTCTCCTGTCACTGGCACGGGTAGCAGAAATCCGTGACTGTGACCAGGTCTGTCTTTTTTGCATTATGTCTGCTCTCAAATTTTCTTGTCATAAAGCAGGGAAGGAAATGATTTTGATCCTGGTTTCCCATGCTTGTACTGAGTATATACACCCTAACTGACATCTAGCTGTTTTTGTGTTGAATGAACTTGTCTTGGTGACACTGTGTGGAGGGTGTGGTCCCGGGGCCAATCACGATGTCTTCCAGGAGTCCATCCACCCCAGAGCTGAGTGCCGATGAGCTACCGGACGACATTGCCAATGAGATCAGCGACATTCCACACGACTTGGAATTGAACCAGGAGGACTTCTCTGATGTCCTGCCCAGGCTACCTGATGACCTACAGGATTTTGATTTTTTTGAAGGTATGTATGTCAATTTTATTTATTTTGGTCTTCTTGAGAGAGGGTTTCACTAGGTAGTCCAGGCTGGCCTTGAACTCACTTTGTAGCCCAGGCTGGCCTCAAACATGCATCAATCTCCTGCCTCAGCCTCCTGAGTGCTGGGATTACAGACATGCACCACCAGGCTCGTGTGTGACTACCATGGGTTCAGGGCCCCGCAGTGGAGGGAAGAGGGAAAGAGGGGCCCGTGCTAATTTTAATCCCCTCCTTTGCCCTCCGGCTGAAGCATACTTTTCCTGAGTAACATGTGCTTTGTCCCAGTGGTATCAAGGAATATCTTTTATACTCTTGGAATTTTTTTGGCCACTAAAAATTGGATATTTCCATGTTGATTAATCAAGTTCCTGACAATACATTTTTAAAATACTGAAACCGAAATCGGAGTATGTTTATGGGCTACAAAATTGGGGGAAGAATCAGAAGGGTTAGTGAGTAAAGAAAAACCATTTTGAAAAGTACAGGCGCATGGTGAACTAAGTGCTTAGTGCTGGGCTGTGAAATAAGGTCTGCATTCCGCTTCCCCACTGCCCTCCGCCCCAAGGACAAAGGCGCAGCCCGGCAAGGCGCACCTGGTCTACAGGGCCTTGCTTTCTGTTTTAATGACATTGATATAATTTTAGATAAAACTGGTACAGCCACGTGGTCATTATGGGTTTTAAATTGGTTTGTAAGAAGTCAATGAAATGATTTTTGTTTTGCTTTCTTTTGGGCCTTACTGGAGCCTTATTTTGAGACAAAGTCTTGCGAAGTTGCCCAGGCTGGTTTTGCACTTGCGATCATGCTGCCTCAGCCTCCTGAGTAGCTGAGATTACAGGCATGCACCCCCATGCCCAGTTGATAAAATGCTTTTTGAGAATACTATGAATATACTTAAGGTGATGGTTCCAGGTTCAGGACAGCCGCTGTTTCAGCTTTGTCCTGTAAATGAGTATGTCACTTGTTCTTTCCAAGCCAATTCTCAGAAGCGTCTCTTTTCAGGAGGGGGTCTCTTTCAATGGAATGTTATTTAAAACCGTTCAAACTAAGATTTTCTTGCTGTACAAGGACGTGCGCTCTGATTCTTGGTGCCCTTTCCGACTCAGGCAAGAACGGAGACCTGCTCCCGATGAGCGAGGAGGCGGAGGAGCTCGAGCGGGCCTTGCAGGCCGTCACGTCTCTCGAGTGCCTGAGCACCATCGGGGTCCTCTCCCACTCGGACGGTGTGCCCGTGCAGGAGCTGGCGGATAGAGGCATCGGGGTGTTTTCCGCGGGCACCGGGGCTGCGGGACTCCCGGCGCTGAGCCGAGACGTGAACACGGATCTGGGGGAGCTGCTGAATGGGCGCATCGTGGTCCCGGACAATTTCTCCAGTCTGGAGCTGGACGAGAGCCTGCTGCGTTCGGCCGCCCTGTCCGCCCCGCCCACCCCGCTGGCCGGGCCGCTGCAGGGCCAGTTCCCCGCGCCCGCCCCCCTCCTCAGCCCGGGCGCGCTCGGGGACAGGGCCTTCCCCGCGCCGGCGCCGTTCCCCGGCGTGCACGACGGCAGCCATGCCTCGCAGAGGCCCCATCCTGCCGCGCTGCTGAGCAAGGCGGATGACCTGATCACCTCACGACAGCAATACGGCGGAGACCGGCCCCGCTCCCCGCGCCCCGGAAGCCATTACGACGGCGGCGAGCCCGTGCCCTCCTCGCCCTACAGTGACCCGCTGGCCTCGCCGCACGCGCATGCGCACGCGGCCGCCTTCGCCGGGGAGGGCGTGGCCGCCGCCGCCTTCCCGGCCGAGATGCCGCTGCTGGCGCCGCACCTGCTGCCCGCGCCGCTCGAGGGGCCGCTGGGCAGCGCGGCGAACCCCAGGCCGCACTGGGGCAGCCTCCCCGCCGCCGCCGCCGCCGGCCTGGCCGAGCCCTCGCCCTTCGGCAACCTGCTGGGCGCCGACGGGCACCTGCTGTCCACCGCGCTGTCCACGCCGCCCGCCACCTCGAGCGCCGAGGCCGCGCAGCCCGCCTTCGCCTCCGCCACGCCCAGCAGCGCCGGCCCGGGCCCCGGCTTCCCGGCCGCTGACCTGCTGGCCTCCGCCTCACCCAAGCAGCAGCTGCCGCAGTTCAGCGCGGCCTTCGGCCACCAGCTGAGCGCGCACAGCGGCATCCCCAAGGACCTGCAGCCCAGCCACAGCTCCACCGCGCCGC
>RJWT010007945.1:15969-27050 GCA_004365215.1 Cuniculus paca
CCCGCGCCCCGCGCCCCGCGCCCCGCGCCCGGCACTGGTGCTCCTTCCGGCGGCCCAGCG
Source organism: Cuniculus paca (assembly GCA_004365215.1). NCBI lineage: Eukaryota > Metazoa > Chordata > Mammalia > Rodentia > Cuniculidae > Cuniculus > Cuniculus paca. The sequence continues at coordinate 16,030 of RJWT010007945.1, forward strand.
CGGCGATGGAGAGGAGCGAGGTCGGCAGCCAGCGAAGATACCTCAGACCCCCAGTGCCCTTCCCGTTGCTCGCGTCCGGAGGAGTGCGGGGCGGCGCCCGGGCGGGCAGGGAGGAGGCGCCGGGCTGACCGCCGCCCGCTCGCCATCCGGTCACGCCGCCCGCCCGGGCGCGCTCTGCGGCGCAGCAAGTCGCCGTCCCGCCGGTCGGTCGGTCGGTCAGTCGGTTGGTTGGTTGGTTGGTTGGTTGGTTGGTTGGTTGTCGGTTGGTTTCTGAACCTCCTGTACCGGGTAGAAGGCTCTTTTTCCCTTTTTGTCTCACTCCCTGGTAGCGTCGCTCCTCCTGTCCATTGAGTTGATTAAAGTTTCCTGAATAGAGAGGTGGGTGGCCCGGTCTTGTGAACAGCACAGCCTTTTTCTGTTAGGAGTTGGTCCGCAGCGGGAAGAAACGGGACGCGGAGAGCGGGAGCGCTGTCCCGGGGGTGTCTCGGGGCGGTCGCTTCGCCCTTCCAGGTGCGCATCTAAGTCCCTCGCTAGTGGAATACATTTGCAAGATGTAGTTGAAGGAACTGTTTTGATGTGAAAAGGCAGAATTGAAGGTAGATTTGAAAGGTAGATTTGAAAGATGAAATCTGTGAACTCCTTGGTCCATCTTTTGCTTTTGAATTTTTCATGTTTACAGTAGTGATTCTTTGGTAAGCTTTGTAAAATGTTGAAGATGCTTGTAGAATCAGTGTACCAGTTGTGAAGTGATGTGTAATATCTGAAGGATACACATTTTAAAGTTTGTTTCAAAGCAGAATGTGGAAATTAGACAAATCGTACCAGTATTTGGTACTTTTAAAATAATTTAAGTACATAAGTTTAAGTAAATTTGGAAATAGGTTGGGGAAATTCTTTTAAAGCACCAGAATTTTAGGGTTAAAAGTCACATTGGGTAGTTTAGTACGTGGGTAACTATGAAATGAATATGTGACGTTTCTTCCCCCACCGCCACCGCCCCCCACTTCTCCCAGAAGGGTGGAGCTAGATTTTAAAGGCATCTTTACTTTTGCTGTGAAGGTTCATTATCCCTCAGTACCATTGGCTATTTATACCTGAATCCTGTCTAATTTACACATACATATTTTAAAAGATAAGTACAGCATATGTGTTAAGGATGTGGTACAACAATCCGTTCGTCAGGGAGCACTGCATCTTCCTTCTTTCCTAATAGGTAAAAATTTGATGTATTTTCCTACTTCCTGTATGTATGTTCATGCCGTGCTAGTTCCAGCCAGACCCTTCTTTTGAAAGCTTTCCTTCCTCTGCTTTTTAAAAGAATGATGGTGATCAGCAGGCATTATGCAGCTACCACGTGCCTGAGCTTTTGGGGGGAAATGTCACATGCCTGTGTGAAATCATGATATGCCCTGTTTTGTATTTATTGAAGTTTTTTTGGGGGGCCAAAATATGTTTGTAATATATTTACTTTTTTTTTTTAAAGAATCATGTTTATTGATTGGAAGATTTATTTTTAATAGCTTTGTCTTTTTTGCAGATTGAGAAATTTCTAAATTATAAATTATGTCACAAAGCAAAATTATATTTGGTATCACCATAAATTTCTATTCTGAATGGTGAGAGCAGATAATTTGAATAATTCTCACCTGTGAACCTATGTCAATAAACTTTTTTACTTTAGTGCACTGTAATGAAATGATGGTGAGTAGTTACCTCTGCTCAAAAGTGTCGTTTAGTTTGCTAAGCTGTTTCACATCCCATCATAACCATCACTAGATAGCCGCATTGCTGGCGTTTGGTTTGGTCTCTGTTGTGTGCTAATGAAAGATGTGACCGAGCAGCTCATGGGCTTCCTTACCCGTCTTTGGACAGGGAAGGAAGACCTGGTAGTTGATTGGAACCTTTTCTAGGTATTTGTCCCTTGTGTTAGCTGCTTAAAATTCTTCAGCTGTCAGAACTGAGTTTGTAGTAAGTTGCACTTGATTTGTTTGCAATGTTCTGTCTTAACTGCATTTAAAAGCCCTTCTCTGCTTTCTAGCAAGGAGGCATGAAAGGATTGGGAATGTTGCCAGTTACAGCTTCACACCAAAAACGTTTGGCCCTGATGATAGCCGAGGAAAGGGCACTTAGAGAAAGTACCAGTGTAGGGTTGAATAATTAACAGCAACACTTTTCCTCTTTTCATCTACTTCAGAATAAATATCCAAGCTTTCACTTGGCTTTGCTTGTACTGTTTCTGTGAGTCCCTTGTTAAAAGAGAGAAGAACCATCTGTAAGCCCAGAGATACCTGTTACGTTTTTCTGTTACATACTGGAGCAGTTCTAGCCTGTAGTGGTAGGTTTGCTGTAAGTATACAAAGAATGAAGTGTCTTTTACTCCAAACTTACAAAAATTGATTGTTTTAAGATAGCACTTATGTTATCATAAGGCAATACTGGAATCAGAAACATCATATGTAAGTTTCTAATTAGGTAGAAAGTAGCTCCTACTCTAGTGTTCAACACACAAAGGAAGTTCACTGTTTCTGCAGTGCTTGGGGACCATTCATAAAGGCCAGTTAGATTTATGTACTGTGACTCAATTTTCAAAGTTGCTGCAGTCAGTGGGTGCATTCTGCTCTCTGAGGACCTGTTGTTATTCACTGACTGTGATTTCTAGCATCTGGTGGAAAGATGGGCTTTCTCTCTTTTAACTGTTAGTATCATTTTAATAAAAGCACACGAGGCATTGTGTTTTCCTCTGTCAAAGTGGCTTAGCTGTGTTCACGTCTGGGTAGGTTTATGTAGCTAGTAAACTATTCAGGATAGTAAACAGCAATTACACTTAACCCACCAAGTTACAGACTATGCAATGGAAAAATTTTTCTACTTACTGCCGCATAGCTTATACAGCAAAAGGATTCTTTTCTCTGGAAGACCTACCGTGTGCGATGCCCCTGCTTTATAAGTGACCTCCTCAGCAGTCACACGTCGGCAGGCAGTGTGGTGTCTAGAGTCCCTCTCTGAGAAGATTATAATTTAATGAGAAGCAAGTAGTTGGTATGGAGAACAAGCTGGAAAGTGATTATTTTAAATTTTATTTTTCTTAAAATTTGGTGTTCTCACCTTTTGTGGTTTAAGGCTAAAGGACGCTAGTTGTTTATTTTTGCCAAATGACTTTCTAAGCTGCACTTCTGATTAATCTCTCCACTGAAGGTTAGCTAACACTAACGCTTTCCCTGGGCCCAGTCCGCGGTGCCCTGCCGTGCGGCTCCCTTTCCCAGGAAAGGGCTTCTGTTGCAGTGGCCCCGCAGCTCAGACGGTTGGTGCCTCGCAAGCTCGCTGGTCCCAGCCTGCAGTGCCCTCTGTGCCGCGCATTGCTCTCCTCCAGCTTGGGTGCAAGGTTGCTGTGGATTGGTGTTGTGAACACCTGCGGTATTAACACTAAACTAATTATTTAATAGGTTCGAAACTCATTAAAATTATTCTGGGTGTGTACTTTTCAGTGACTTCATCCTCTTTTTTTAGCCTTCTTTTAAGATTCTACTGAATTCTATTATTCTGGTACATATTGAACACTCCAATAGAACGATCTTTCCAGTTTAGTGAGGCAGTTTAGAGGATCCCTTGAAAGAAGTTCCAGCATACCGAGCAGCCTTCATTATCACCTTTCTTTACCACTACCTGATGGCTCTAAGGATTCTTTTCCTAACAAAACATCCATTTTGTTGGTTATGTATCTATCTGTCAGTAGATAGATATACATGTATTTATGAATATCTGTAATTGAAAATAACCAAATCTTCACTGGCATTCCTTATTAGCAAAGTAAAACAATGAAATGATTTCTTAGTATCTTGGCCTTTGTAAACTTTCCTGTGTCATATTCTAAAGGGAACCAAAATCATGTTTAGTAGATTAAAGCAACATCTTAAATGCTGTCTTTCAAAAGCCTAGAAAGAAAATAGAAGTGAAGAACAGATACACATATTGGTTACCCCTCTTCCCCTGGCCCCAGAGTTAGGAAACACGAATACTTCCATGTCTTCTCATAGCGATTGTCAGTAGTGCTACCACTGCAGATCAGACTTAGGCAGCCTTTTCCTTTTTTGCTCCAGCCCTTATTATCTGTTAGCTTTTCTCTCTTCCTCCTTGCCTCCCTTCCTTCCTTTCCTTCTTTCCTCTCTCCCCTCTCCCCCTGCCCCTCTCTGTCTTTTTCTTCACTTTCTGCACCGTGACACAGAGCTAATCAAAGGCGAGGGGGCATTTCTGGAAGAGCACATTCGGTGTGATTTCCCTTACCTTGTGTTCCCTAATTGGAAGTGTTTGGAGAGTGGAAGAGCAGAGTTCGGGGATCTAAAACTTACTCTGAAATCAGTCTGGGAGAGGAGGGGTCTGCTCAGCCCCACGGGAGCCGCCCCTGATGCCCGGCCTCAGGCCGTGCCAGTGCGCTCTTGGGCAGAAAGAGTAGACCCCTCTTCTTTCACTTGTGTTGCGTTGTCGTTTTTGTTCGTTTGTTCAAGCCGGGGACGCCCGAGGGAAGCTCTGTCTGCACCCAGAGGTCCCCATGGGCAGCGTTGGGCTGCAGGGCGGTCCCCACCGGGGCAGCCCCGAGCCCCTCCACTGCTTTTCCAGCTGCGTCCTTGAGGCGGGCTTGGCTCTGGCCCGGGAGCGCGACCTGGATGGAGAAGCTGACACTTGGTGACATTGTTTTGGTTTGTTTGGAAGGGTTGAATCAGTTCCTCTCAACAGTGATAGTTCTATTCACTGTCTAGTATTGAGTATGTCTCAGGGATTCCTTGCGGAAATTAGGGCAGTTTTTAAAATAAAAATTAAAAAAATAGTTTTGAAACTAAAGGTGACTCATCATTGAAGAGAGCGCAAGAAAGCAAACATTTGGTTTTGTAGCCCATGGTGTCGCCTAGGACCTTTTCCTTTCTCATTCAGGCTCTCATCTCAGCTTCCGCGTCTGTAGACCCCTTTCCCGTCACGCACAGCTTTAAAACTTTTATTTAAAAATTTCCTTCCCCAATGAGCTTTCAGAATACTTATTGTAGATTTTAAGAGAAAAGGTATATTAATTTATGCTATTAACATCACCTCATAAATTATAAGTTTTATACTAAAGCTGTATTGAGTGTAATGAATTATGTTGCTATGTGTTTAATAGCTAAAATTATATATGAGCTTTTTTTTTTTTTGACATAACAAACTAGTGAAGCACCTTTTTACACTGGATCTCTGCCGTGTCAAGGTGTATAGCTATCCTTTGCTACCTTGCAGATATATAAAACAAAAGGGTATCCTGGGGCCTCAAAATGTAGAACACCTTTAGACCATTTATAATTGTTGCTAGAACTGTTGAGAATCATGTTCTTTAGTGAATGATCTGTGGTTTACACTTGCGATGGCTAGAAGCTTAGTTACAGGGTAAATAGAAATACATAGATCAAGCAAAACTCCAACTACTGTAGCTGGAATTTATAAACTTAAGTTTTAAGACCTCTTTTATTTCCTATGGATTTGTTCTTTAATTTATAGTTTATTCTGTAAGTTGGAAAGTAAAAATAGGGAAAATAATAGATGTTCTCAGTATCTTATTCAGGAACTTTTTTATCCCTCCTCACTAAGGAATTCCCACTGTGACTTTAAACAAAGTTAAGTTTCTTGTGTGTGTGTTTATGTCTGTTTTTTACACACATGCAAAAATATACATTGGGGACACATGTGAGAGACGGTTGTGTACTTGTATAAAAATACAGAAAGGTAACCGAATGTACTGTAGAACTATGATTCATATTGTTGAGGGTGTGAGCGTTACTGTCTCATTGTGTCTGTTGTATAGATCACCAAATCCTTCACGCTGTTCTGTTAAAAGGCTAGCTCTGATATCACGTGCATTTTATTTTAACCTTTGAATTAACTTCCGTTTTCAAAGTGACCTGAAAACCAGCAGATTCCAAGACCAACCTCTCACTTTCGAATGGAAAAACCAGAGTGGGAGAGACAGACAGACCCAGAAAGGAGCTGTACTCACCCAGGTTGTGGGGCCAGGGATCTGTGGAGCTTTCTTAATTTTAATAATAGATTTTTTTTTTGTTTCTGAGTTTAAGATATTATCAATTTTCTTTTCTTAGTGAAGTTAAGGAAAATCATGGGCCTTTACAAATTATTTAAAGGGGCCGCTTTGTTTAAGGAGCTGGTGGGATCAATTCACCACACAGATTTCAAAGGTAGGATGATTTCAGCTATTTCCAAAACACTTTTAAACATTGTATTCATTTGTGCCCGTAGTGATGATGCTAGAGTGCTTCTGGGCTCGTCTTTTGGAAAAATTATGCTACCCTTGACTTACTGATTCATGTGGAAATTTTTTTAAAAATACATTTCTATATTTTAAGTTATTATTTTGCTATACATTCTTTACTGGAGAATCTTGTGGTATAAAATATTCAAAACTAGAGTTAAGTGCTCCAGTCACATTTTGAGTATTTAAAAAAAAAATCATGTACTTGCAAATATTTCAGAATGAGTTGTGGTAATACATCTGAATTTATAGTTGTCTTTGAGGCCTCCTTCATCTTAGACCTAGGAAAACTTTATATGTTCTTTCTTACAGTTGTATTTTTGTAGCATCTCTCAGTTTCATTCATTCTTGCTTTTGGATTTAAAAAAAATCTGCATATTCCTTGTACATATGCATGCAAATGAAAGAAGGGAGTTTGTATTGGTGCCATTTCTCCCTTCAGTTGCTGGTTAATGGGGTTTGTTACAATGAATTCCCTTTGATTGCAGGGTGAGAACGGACCCTTTTGTGTATATCTGTACAGAGATGTGTCTATGGGATGTGGTGGCACTTTGCTGGATGTGAACTTGCCTTGTCATTGGAAAGATTGAGAAGTATTATGTTTATTTATACATTTGTATAAATCTATATATACACGTATGTATATGTGTGTGTATAGATAAAGCTATATACATATATTTCCCTAAAAATGTGTGTGTATAATAGGTAAGCAGCCTTTCGTCTGTGGAAAATTCTGGGTTATTCAGTAAGCCCGAGGAGGCGAAGGCGCCTGCTGAAGTGGAGGTCCATTGGATCTCGGTCTTGTCCATGGCGCTCATGAAAGAAAACCTGTCCACCTGTTCCTTCTCGCAGGGCCCCGTTCTTTTCTTCACTAGCTTCTAGTTAATCTCTCATCACTTCCGGGAAAATGTCACGAATGACTGTGTTTTCCCTCCTTCATTTTAACCTTCCTAGCTAGAAGCATTCGGCTTAAGCATACTTCACAGGCTTCTGAACTGTTTCTTCTAAGGATCTTTATCTCTGAACTTTTCTAAAAAGGTACAACTTGTAGAAAGATTTTCTATGGTAATCTTAAGAATTGGGTAGACGTATTCATCTCGCAAACAAACATAGAGCCAATATTCAAACCAAACTTAATTTTCAAAGTTTTTACCTAGATCATTTGGGGGATATTTTACTTGAAAAAAAAAAACTCTTAGGATTTTGTGACTAATACCGCTTACAGCGTTAGGCTTATTTACACACTTGTCATTGGATTGTCATTTAAGGATTTGCTTTACGTTTCAGTTTAATTTTAAATTTACCATTTGCCTTGTAATGGAGGCATACAAGTCCCACGGAAGCCTCTGAGTTCCGTGACTACTTCTGTAACGAACACACTTGAATGAATTCTTGCGTAGTGAATTCTGCTATATTTCCTTTTGCTTTTTTCTTGCAGTTGTGTGTGACCTTGTTTTGCCTTTGCTTTGCTGCAGCTCTCTAGGAAACTTGCATCCCTATATATTGTGCCTTTAAAGCTCTTATGCACACACATGAGTGTACAGATCCGTGTTGGCGCATGTGTACATACACTGGTAGCGCTCACGCAGTATGACTAGTATGTGTTGTGGGAGTGCACACAGGTATTCAGAGGCAGCAAGACGCGCTCTAGATGTATATGTATATAAATAATGTCGATAGAACTGTATATACACATGTACATGTAGGAGTTTTAAATGGCAATCCTTTACATTTAGCAAAATGCTACCCCGCTGGAATACGGCCACTGCAATGGCAGTTGTATGTAATGGTTTAAAGTACATTATCAAAAACTATTTAAAGAGCATTTAGAAGTCTCATCCAAAACATCCACACATTATTTATTTATCTTCCTTTTCCTTTTATTGTTTCTTTAACTGAAAGGGGACTGTCGTGTTTTAAAACACCACCTGTCCAGTGAGAGACAAGATTTACCTGAAGAGCTTGGCGCATTTTTTGTCTCTGAAATGGAGATGTTCCACAGCTCAGCCTGTTTATTTCAGTTGTCAAGTGATCCTAACATTTCCATTGGTGTGTGTAATCCACCATGTCCTAGATCAACTGAATTCACCAATCTGCCTCTTCTTTTCATTATAATAAATAATGATCAGTGAGACCATTTTGCCTGGGGGTAACTTAACTACTCTCTTGCTGCAGGGAAATATATCACCTAATTGTTGTTCTGCCTTGTTCAAAATTCAACTCTGAAAGAAGACAGCTCTTTCCTGAAGCTGTCTTACACACACTTTTGCATTTATTTAGTTGAAAGTCTTCCTGATCTTTGTTTTAACCCTTCAGTTGCATGTGCTTGCTGTAGACTTAATTCTTATTCCCCACAGCTTCAGGTATTTTTCATTCGTGTTTCAGTTTGACACACTGAATGCAAGAGTGTCAGGACTATGCCATTCAATATTATTTCATATTTTGATGAGTTGGCAGCAGATTACATCTCAAGCACTTGCAGAGAGGGGAAGGTAGCTGGCCAACCGTAAGCAGTAAGATGCTGGGGGCAGCGGGGTGTGGAGGGCGGGTCCCCCTGAAGAGCATGATAGAGAGGTTGGGGGTTGAATGATTTTAGCGTAACTTAGCTGGAACTTGATATCAGAAGCAGCCTTTAACAACAACAACAAAAGCCTCCTGGCAGTTGTGTGGTACTAACTAGAGTAATGAAGTAAGTGGAAACCAAGTTGCAGTGGGAAATCAAAGGTGAGGTAGCGTATTCGAAATCGGCACTGACAGGTTGGACAGTTTTCAAATCTCTTCTAACAAAGTAACTGCACGGTAGCAAGGACTAGCAGTTCTCAAAGCCCCTTTTCAGTGTTCTCATTCACCTTGGCACACAAGTCTGTTTAACGTGCCATACATTAGAAATACATAGAAAACGAAAAAGCTGCTTAAAGGGAATTTACAAACCGAGAACCTTCTCCTCGATGTTAACAGTAGCTGCAAAGCTTAGCTATATGCACAAAAACTAGAAGCCACTTTTTTTTTCTTAAACATTTGGTCTGCACAGAAAGCAAAAGATGAGGAGGTGGGCCACCTTTGACAGGGTCCCCATCTCTGACGGAAAGCTGCACTGGTGGCATGGATGGTGTCCCTGGTGGAGAAGATTGCGGGATGATGGGCTTTGGGTTTGTAATTTCCCTTTAAACAAGAAGAGATGGATCACATTTTCCATATATATCTCAATGAATGTACTGTATTACTGTTTTAAAATTTGATGAAATAATAATGGATTGGTCTTTTGTTATCTGGTCCTTGTTTAATTTGTTTAAGGGTTTTTGTATACAAAAGTTTACATTTTTATGTATATTTTTCTTGTGTAAAAACTGATGTAATATGTGTATAAAACACTATGTATTATCTGTATATAGTGTGACAAAATGATTTTTCTTTCTTTCTTTTGGATGTATTAATAAATCTTGCTGTGAAGTAGCTTGCTTTTAGCATTATTTCCTTTGCCTGGATATTGATGGCAGCTCATAATTCAAGGTAGTTATTTTTCTGCTTTGTTATTTAAGTATAGGTTTGTTTGTTTTTGTTATTGTTACTGTTCTTTTTTAAGACAGGGTCTCGCTCTGAAGCCCAGGGTGCCCTCAGACTTGTGGCAATCCACATGCCTTGTCTCACTTTGGGATTGAATTATATAATTTTTCTGTTATTTTATTTATTTATTTATTTATTTATTTATTTATTTATTTATTGGTACTGGGAATCAAGTCACGACCTCATGTTTGCCAGACAGGCGCTGTGCCACTGAGCTATATCCCCGGCCTTAATTATATAATTTTTAATACATTAGAACTTTCTCTTTCTCTTATCTTTCGTTGCTGAGGACACTTCAGTATAAACTGTTTGGTAGTATATAAAAACTAGGACAAAATTACCAAATTTAATGATCACCTAATCACATTCCTTTCACAGACAGAAGAGATTTGGATTTGTTTTTCTTTGTCTCTAATCCAGGCATGTTTAAGATACGTTCTAAAATTGTACTTTGCTTCACTAAAAGAAATTAACATTTTGAGATGAAGTCGATGCCCATAGTACTTATCAAAAGACCAACACTAATACAATTTCATATGTTTTTGTGCTTCTGAAATGAGCAAGATATGGAGAATTACGCTCAAAAGTGATCTGTCCATTTCTTTGATTATGTCATGGTTGATTCTTTAACTCTCGTTATTTCTTAAGGAGGCTTCTTTTCTAAATCCCTGCAAGGTATTTAATTTGAGGTTATGCTTGCTAAGTTCTTGATTTGATTTTTAGAAAATAACCACAGTAGAAGAGCCTAGTAGTGTAATGTTGAATTGAGGTGAAAGGGGTGATGCTGAGGTCCTGTGGGTTGCCAAGTAAAAGCAAAAATTAAGCATTTAGAGCAATATATTTTTATTAACTTAATTTTTTAGCATATCCTTTGCTCTTCCCTTTGCTTTACTGAGATAAGTATTTTCTTGAAAAAGCCTGTATTGTTTGTGGTTTTTTTTTTTTTTTTTTTTTGAGACGGTCTCGCCATGTAGTTGAGGCTGGCTCCAAACACTATGTAGCCCAGGCCGGCCTCAAACCCCTGGCAATCCTCCTGCCTCAGTCTCTCTGGTGGTGGGATTACAGGCGTGTGGAAAAGGCCTATATAATTTTAAAACCTGCTTATTTGCATTTATTTGTACTCAGCAGTATGTGGATATGAACATCAAGATGATAGCATTTTGTCCCTTTG
>RJWT010007946.1:0-26920 GCA_004365215.1 Cuniculus paca
TTGGTTTGTGGTTGCAACAGTTACTTATTTATTTATTATTTTCAAGGGTCATAAAAGTACCCAGGCATATCCAAAAAATTCCACTGGGTTGTCGACTTCCTGCCTTTCTCCTGTGAGTCCTATTGGGTAGTGGTATCTTTAGTTCCTTGTGATGAATCCATTTATCTGTGATATCAATGATGCTTCTCAAGAGGAATGGACTCATACAATCATGGACATTGAGAAGTCTCCTGATCTGCTATCTGCAAGCTGCACACCTGGGAGATCTGATGGTGTAGGTCCAAGCTAAGTTCAAATGTCTGAGGACCAGGAGAACTAGTTGCATAGGTTCTAGTCTGAGTTCAAAGATGTGAGAAGCAGAGGAAAAAAGGTGTAACTCTCAGTCTGAGGGCCACAGAAGACTGATGTCTCAGCTCAGGAGTCAGAAAGACAATGCTCTTTTTTGTTCTATTCATCTTCCTATATCTTGATCCCAGCCATAAAAAGGAGGGCAATTTGCTTTACTCAGTCAACTGGTTCACACGTAAATATTTTCTGGAAATATCTTCATAGGCACAGCCAGAAATAATGGTTAGCCAGCTATCTGAGCACCTCATGGCCCAGTCCAGTTGACACATACAATAAACCATTGGACTGTTAGAGTAACCCCTCTTTTTGTGACCCTTTCCTTCACTGGTATGAAAAGTTCTAAGTGTTCAGAAACTTACTGGAATTTTTTACTGTTTGAAAGATAAAAATTATCCTTTTATTTTATCTTAGGCATAGGAAAAGCCTAAGTTTTCAAGCAAGAAACACAAATTCTGTAACTGCTCTCTGTAAGAGAGAAGAGAAGAGAAGAGAAGAGAAGAGAAGAGAAGAGGAGAGAGAGAGAAGAAAGGGAGAGAGAGAGAGAGAGAGAGAGAGAGAGGAGGGGAGGGGAGGGCAGGGGAGAGGAGAGGAGAGGAGAAGAGAGGAGAGGAGAGGAGAGATCCAGAGATCTTTCTATGACCCAGAGTCTTGTGTTGCAGGTAATGAGTACACAGCTCTGTCACTTAGTGTACACAGTATATCCTAAAGGACAATGCCCCAATTCATAAAGGTATTTTTAATACTAATGCCTTAACTGGGCCATTGTATCTTTTGTTAGCTGATTCTGAGTAACACAGTACTTGGCCATTCCAGTGGATTCCATGGTTGTGCACATATTGTCCTACCTCATTTACTATAAAATTACTATAAAATTAGCCTTGATAGAGGCAATGTTGGGTGAGAGACATATTGGTAGGTCATGCTGTTTGAGTGTCCTGCTGGCCAGTGGTGCTGATCATGGCACCAAAGGAAAACTTGTTGGAATAGGTATAAATTTTCAGTAGAACAAATTGCTGCTCCCTCTAGGGTGATAGAGGTCTAATGTGATCAAGTGATACCAAGTAATTCTCTGGTCCCAGGTGCAAGCAAGCAGTATATTCAGTAGCAGGAGTATCTAGATTTGTGTATTAGTCAGCTTTCTGTTACTAGAACAGAATATCCAGGACGATTAATTTATAAAGAGAAAATATTTATGTTGGCTCATGGTTCTGGAGGTTCTAGTCCAAGATTAAGTGGTATCATTTCTTTAGGCGTCCTGTAAGGATAGAACATAGAGGCAGGAATACATGGTGGAGCTAACTTTTTACTGCATGAGTGAGAAAGCACAAGAAAGTCAAAAAGTCAATAACCTCCTTCAAACGCGCGCGCGCACACACACACACAAACACAGACACTCACACACACACACACATCTCTTGCTATGGTTTAGATCAAGATCGTCCTCCAAATGTTTCATGGTCTCATAGATTGGGCTTTTAGAAGGTGACTAAATCATGGTGGCTTATAGCTGCCTTGCTGCTGGGAGTTGGGGAAGACCAGAGGAGGTGGATCACAGTGGATGTGACCTATAATGATATATATCCTTTTCTGACTCCTTATTTCTTTCTTTGCTTCCTGATGGCTATGATGTGAGAGCTTTCTCCCTTACATCATGCAGCTTCTACTGGAGCTAGATCACCATGCAAGGACTGAGACTTCTGAAACTGTAAACCAAACTAAACTTCTCTTCTTTTAAGTTGCAGATGTTTAGTATTGTGTCTCAGTGATGAGAAAGTGACTGGGACACCTCTAATGTAAGCACCTCCTATGGGTCCCTTTTAAAGATCCCAGTGCCTCCCAACAGTGCCACCCTGGAGATCAAGGCTTTAACACTTCAACATTTAGGGGACACTCACACAAACTGCAGCCATCTGTGCTATTGGACTTGTACCTTACCTCCATTACTGTTATTGTGGCCACTCTGATCATGGGCCATTGCACCAGAGGGATGCAGAGCTGAGAGACAAATGAATTTTGCCTTTCTGGCCATGTGGTTGTTGAGAGCTTCCCTTGGGGTGGATGCTTTTGAGACACAAAGATCTGTACTTTTTTTACTCATCGCCATAGATCCATTCATGTACTTCTTCCACTGACTTTCTTTGCCTTTTCAACCTAATTTTTATAGGCCTTTTAAAAACAAAACAAAACAAAACCACTGGTTGTTGCCCAGGAACCCTCGCATATCTATTTCTCAGGATACCTTCTGTCCACATAATGACTTAATGTAGTTTCTCACGACTTTGGTATCTTCTAGAAATTCCCTATGCCACTTTCCTTTAGAGTCGCTCCTGGGTGACTGTAATGAGGCTACAGTATATTGTTGGCTAAAGCCAACGTATTACATTAGCTCATCTGTGAACCAGGCCTTGGTAATTTCCATCTCTCACAATTGTTCATAGGGAACCCCCTTCAAGCCAAAGTTCAAGCTGATGGAGAGTTATTCATGCAATAGAGGCAGATAACATTGGAATATGGGCTTCTTATTAATCATCTCCTCAAGTAGCTTACAATTCCTGGAAAGGCAAGGTCTGGCTATACATATCATATTTCTGTTGCAGGATGGATTACTGATGGGCACATATGATCTTATGATTTGGTGGTGATACTTCTTAATGGGAAGTTCTAATTATAGAGACACTTAATATCCTATGGTTAGGTACAATTTTAGTTAGATACCTGATGAGGTGAGAAGCTTGTTCTGCCATGTGCTTCCATTGTGTACTGCTTGCAACATGCCCCAAAACAATGAACCAACTGGCCATGGACTGAAACCTCCACAACCGTGAGCAAAAACAAGCTTTCCCTCTTTTCAAACTGATGCCTTAGATATTTTGTACAGTGATGGAAAGCTGACTAATAGATATTGTCAGATGATCAAGTAGCACAGTGGTTTGTATTTAAGCCTGGGCTTGATGCAGAGCCTTTTCTTGCTCTGGGTTTCAAATGAATTGGAAAGTTTGTTTTTTAATTAACATGGGTTAGATCAGTTCTCTCATATGCAGTATTTATTGTGTGTAAAACCCAAAGTTCTCTCCAAGAAATGGTGTTTTTCTTGGTTGTAGCAAATGCAAGGCACACAATTCATCATTTACCACCAGAGGAATAACTTGTACCTTCCACACTGTTATGCCCCACAGCTTTCACTGATATGACAGACTCCTGAATGTTCATGGGATTTATCTCTCACTCTTTGGCACATGTGTATCTTCTTGGACTATCTGGGGTCTTTTCCATTTCCTGTTCTACAAGGCAAATTAACCTGATGTTATCAATACAGTGGGCCAGTGTGATGATTTTCAGAATGTCAAGTTAATCAAGATCCCTATGGACCATACTGCAACAAAAGACAGCAGAATTTGCATAACCCTGGAGCAAGACAGTGAATATTCTCTCTTCACTGTGAAGCTGATCTGTGTTTGATCTTTGCTATTGAAGGAGAAGAATGCTTTCATCCAAATAAAACCCACAAACTTGCTGCTATAGGTTGTGTTCATCTGTTGTACAAAGACATCACCTCTGGTCAGCTATTACATGGTTCAGAATCTATGAGCCCTTTAATATGGACGTGACACAGAGCATCACCCAGCTATCAGTGAAGTCTGAAGGCAACTCTAAAACTACTCCAGGGGTACAGAAGGATTTATGATTCAGCACCATGGCTAGGGGTGAAGCAGTTTTGATGGATTCTACCTGGCTTTCCCTATTACAATGGTCTTAACACCATGTCTAACAGGACCAGTGTGATGATTCTGCCAATCCTAAGTATATATAATCCAATTATAAGCCCAGAGAAAGAGGAATAAATATTGAGTAGGTCTGTGGACCTTTTGGAGTCACTGAGAAATAGATATAGGTATAGAAATTCATGTCTCATGAGGTTTCCATAGTCTTCATTCACTCTAACTGAAGGATCATGATGGTATTTTGGATGTCCAGGTATCAGTGCCAATTCAGATCCTATGTCTTACAGAAAAGTCTGGGGTTTTCCCAATTGTGGAGTTATCTGAAAAAGTTTCTTTTTGAGATGATTGGGGGAATACTTATAATATGCAATACTCTTGGAGTAGTTGTGTAGAGTCCTTCCTCACGAGCATATGATCTTCTCAGCAATCAAGGAGCTTTGTAAACCAACATAAGTCAGGGATGTTTTTCTCATGAAAATCCATGATTTTCCACTGACGTTGATGGCATTACTATCTGCTCTCTTGCTTTTCACCTTCTCTAGTTATATAAATTGAGAGACATTGTGGCCAACTGGTCAGTAATCCTGAGTATAAACAATCTATTAAGCATTGCTGTGATCCACGCAGGTTAAGTCCTCTCATTCCACTCCGGTCTTCTTACTCATTATGGGATCACATTCACCTTGTCTCAGAAAGTCTAGCAAACACCTAGCTTCCACAATCCCACCATCTCTAGTAATATTGCAGAACCCTACTCTGCTACATCTGAAACTGTGAATTTTACCATTCAGAAAAAATTTACCAAGCTAAAAATTGCAGGTGACCACTCATCAGTGCATTCCACAGTGCCTTGGAGAGATGGGTTTGGGGTGGTTCTGTTTATCATAACACAGTGGTCCATTCTAACATCCTGAGACTTCTGAAACTTTCCTCAGTGCTGGCAAAAAGGTTCTAGCCTTTGTGGTTCTTTTTATGTAGGCCACCACTATATTCAAGATTCAATGAAACATCACGGCTGGCAGACCATTAGTATTAGTTCCAATTGTTCTTGCCAGAGCCTGAGTCCCAAGTGTGGTAAATTCTACCACATTGATGAATCATGTCCTATCTTGTTGTATTTCTCCTTGTCCTCACTTACCCAACACCCTCAAATTTTTCTTTCACATGTGTTTTCATTTCCCTGATTTCTGCTGATACATATCCATAACATCCTACAATGCTTTGGAAATGCAAGATAGTTGTTTTAGAACCTAACTCCTTGGACTGTGCTAATGTTGTTATCAATCTGGAGGTAGTGAGGGAAATTCTGGAAGAAAGCAAATGTTATCTGTCTCAGGTATGTTTTGGGTGGTCTTTCTGAAAGGTGACATTACTCTTGTCTGGCAAGGAAAGAGTTGCTTTTACTAGACTGGATATTCAGGATTCTCAAAGTATTCCTATCCCAGGGTTTGGTGTCCTACTTCCTCTTGATCATGGCCTTGACTTTGGCATAGAGGAGCTGTTGAGGCTATGCACTCACCTCTGCCATGTTTACAGTTTGATCCTGGGGCTGATATTCCAGCACAATCTTTCTTGTAGCTTCAGTAGTGGAGAGTTTCTTAAAAGCTGTAAAAAGGTTCTGTGATTTTACTAGTGTACCATGAGTTGGAAATAAGCTCCTGTGGCCTGGGAAATGCAGCCCGCATTACCCTTTGATGCAGGGCAAGGAAGGGTGAGAGGGAATCTGAGAGCCAGCCAGTCTGGGACAGACACGGCAGGCATGGTGGTGCTGGGAAAGGACAGCAGTGACTTCTGAGAACCTACGCTTGCTCCTGCCAAGATCGTCTCACTCTGAGTGAGGCCTTTGTGTTTCGCTGCATGGAGGGGCCACTGACAAGCCCACGGATCTTCATGACCAAAGGAGCATTTGGCCAGTGTTCTGCCTCTTCTTGCCTGTGCTGTCCTTGTCGGGTACTGAGAGGAAGTCCACTTACAAGACTAAATGAGCCAGGTGACGGTGCACAGAAATACGCAAATGAAACAATAACAGAGTTACATCTGCCAAGTGGATGAATGGAAAATAAGAAATTGAAGGATTTTATAGACTTCATAAAATCACTCGAATTAGTGGAGCATTGTGAGGTTGCCCATTACCACGAGTGTGAAATATCAGTCATGTTGTTAACTTTAGAGGGGAGGGGTGTACTGAGGTTCACAGATTACATGGGCGAGTGAGCATGGCAGAGTCACTACAGGCAAGAAATGCCTAGAAGGACAAAAAATGAGATTGATACTTGTCACACAAACTTCATACCAGAAATGGATATAGCTTTTCAGGAATTCAGCAAGATGAAACTTTGGATCTAGGTGAAACACTGACCAACAGTGAGAGCTGAGCAGTTTGTTCTCAGGACTGCCGTTGTTCATTTCTATTTTTGGGCAAGTGCCACCACGTGATTCCTAAATTAAATTAGACCAGTTAGTCCTTTTGGTCAACATAGAGGGCACTTTTAAGTTTTTTTGTAGGCTTTGCTGCTATAGAATAAATCTACCACTTTTGTCTATAATGTGGTCTTTAAGTAGTTTGCTTTGCTTTACTTTCATTTCTTTTGCAGTAGTGGGGCTTGAACTCAGGGCTTTTATGTTAAACTACATCCCAACCCTTTTTTATTTTTTATTTTGAGACAAGATTGTGTTATGCTTCTTATTTGCCCAGGCTGGGCTCAAACGTTCAATTTTCCTGCCTCAGCCTCCCGGAATGCTGGGATTACAGGCATGTACAGCCACACCCAGTTGAAAAAGTCAGTCTTAAATACATTCTGGCAGAATAACTCTCATGTAATCTTTTTTAGTCTAGCATTCACTGATATGTAATGAGAGGAAGAAAGCCAGAACTCTGTTTATTCAATCAACCTACATAATGTACTAAGTGTCAACTGCATGTTTAGTGCTGAGGTAAAAGCAATAGTGTGACTCTTTGTGACTCAGGAAAGCTTCTCATGTTCCAGTGGGGACAAGCAACTATGGGAAAGTGACTACGAATGACTCAGCCTGGTTTGAGGATCAAGAGAGGCCTTTTCACACATCAATGAGACATGAGATTGGCTGGTAGAGTTTCAGGTACAGGGAACACCTTGTAGGAAAACTCCATGGCAGGGAGAAGTATGTTGTCAGGGTTAGGGAGACTCCTAATGGAAAGAGAGGGGCTGAAGATAAACGAGGTAATGGACTTTCAGTTTATTTATCAGTTTCTCTATTTGGTTATTCTGTTTGAAACCACTACCTTGCTAAAAGGAATCAACACCTGAAAGATTCAAAGTCTTTTAGATGTATGTTTATTAAGGCATGGTTCTTAACTGCAGGCCACTTAGAATGCAACCAAAAAGTTAAGACATATTTTCACATTGTTATAATTGAAATCAGAATGAACCTTAAGAAAGACATAGTGCCACTTGAACATAAGGGTAGGTACAAGGATCTTTGTTCTTATATTTATTTCTTCAACAGATAATAAGTGTGTTCTTTGGGATTGCAAAGATGAACAAGTCACAGACTCTTCTTTTTGTGGTACTGGGAATTAAACTCAGGAAGTATTGAGCTACATTTTTAGCTCCTTTAATATTTATTTTGAGACAGCATCTTACTTGTACTCTTCCTTCCTCAGCCAGTCCAAAGTTTGACTTTAGGGATTTCAATACACTGAGGGAGTAAGAATATATATATATATATATATATATATATATATATATCAGCAAAGATAGAAATGCAGAGATTATAATGGAATAATAAAAATAGTACTAATCTACTGAACACTTTATATGTATTTCCTGTACTCCTTTTCTGAGGTAGGTACTGCTGTCCTCATTTCTGAGATGAGAAAACTAGCAGTTGGGGGAATTAAATCAATTGCAGAGGTCTCAGAGTGTGAAAATTGAAGATGTGGAATTCAAACCCAGTTCTCACTGATGACAAGCCCTTGTCTCACTGTCACCATAGTTTGTTACTTACCAATAGCATATGGCTGCTCAGAGTAAGTCTTCTCATCTGAGCCAAGACAAGCAAAGAATGCCTACCTCAGCTGATGTTAGGGGTTGGGGAAACACTAGGGAGGTGAATGAGGCATAGGTGAATGCTTTACAGACAATGGTCTAAGGTCAGGAAGCAGAAAACCATCCAACACCCATCCAGTTATGGTGAATACGGGTCACTGGAGAACAAGCTAAGAGGTAGGGATTGACAGAAAATATACCCAGAGAGGGTAGGGGCGTGGAGGATGTTGTCTTATGTGTTTGGAAATGGAATTTCATGATAGGAATCATTAGAAGTTGTACATGGGAGAACACCAGGCTCGCTCAGGTTTACATTTTAGAGAGATTCCAATGCAGCTGTATGGAGCATAATGTGAACAAGAGTAGGAGAACAGGTAGAAATTATGATAGTGCTGCAGAAAAGAGGGGGTGAGTCTTGGGCACATTAGCAGAATGGATGGGAGGGGAGAAGAAGATTGAGGAAGTTTCAGACTATGAAGTTTGTGAGCTTTCCTAAGTCAGCACAGGGAGGAGGCAAGATGGACTCCTGTGTTCCTGATCCCGGACAGTGAGCTAGATGGGTGGTGTTGCCACCAGATAAGGAGAAATCAAGTTTGGCCATGATGAGTTGGGAAGGTCAATGTGACATTCCAGGAAGGAAGACATTGGGAATCTGAGTCAAAGTCAGAGATATGCTGTCTAGAAAGAGATTTGGGCATCATTGACCTAAAGTTGAGTTAAAGTAAGAAGAACGGAAGAAATTCTCCAGGCAGAGTAGCTGAAGCAAACTGACTGAGGTTGCTGGTACAGGCTTATGAGAAAGTCTTTAAAGAGAGAGGAGAAAATGACATTTCAGACAGTGTAAGTGGCATAGAGAAAATAGGGGAAATGGTAAGAGGTGTGTTCAGAAAACATACTAATTCCATTTGGATAATAGTGGATTTAACCCTGCTAGAAAGTGATTATACTTTAGAAGGCTTAGAGGCCAGGCAATAAGAAGCTTTGCAAAAGGTCTGTGATGAAGGCTGAATAGTGTTACAGGATGCTGATTTTCAAAGTGTGCAGAATGCATTATAGGGAGAAATTTATGCATGAATGAAGTATTGCTCACCCTTAGAAAGGAAGGAAGTTCTGACACATGCTCCAACACTTATGAACCTTGTGGATATCATGCTAAATACAATAACCCAGATAGAGGACCAATGCTCTATTATTCCACTTACATGAGATACTTAAAGTAGTCAAATTCATAGAGGCAGAAAGTAGGACAGTGGTTGTCATGGACTGCAGGAGGAGAAAAAGTGGAGACATTGTTTAATGAGTACAAGATTTCAATTTTTAAAGATTAAAAGCTTTTGTGGATGGTGCTATAATTTGGATCCTAATTGTGTTCCAATGGTCTATGTGGTCAAGCTGGCTTAGTTCCCAGCTTGGTGTTCTCAGGGGATGGTGGGAACCTTAAGAGATAGAACTTAGTGGTAGGGCTTGAAGGCATGTCTTTCAAGCGAATCTGGGACCCCCAACTCTTTCTTGCTCCTTTCTGTTTTGCATCCTGGCCATGAGCTGAGGTGCTTTGCCATGAGCTGCTACTGTGATCTGCTGATGCATCCTGGGTACCAAAGCAGGGGAACCAATCAGTCATGGACTAAAACCTCCAAAACCGTGAGCCAAAACAGGATTTTTCCTTTTATAAGCTGACTACCTCAGGTATTTGTTATACCAACGAGAAGCTGACTTACACATCTGGATGGTAGTTACGGTTACACAACAATTTGAACATACTTAATGCCACTGTGTGCTATGTTTACCAATGGTAAGGTGATAATTTTTTATGTTGTGTGTATTTTATGAAAATTAAAAATAAAAAAGGAATAAGAAGGGAAATGGAGAACTTTCAAAACTTAAAAAAAAAGCAGAGCTTATTTTCAGGGATTATTTCCAATAGTACAGGTGAGAGTTGATGTGCCTAGGATTGAGCAGGTGTTAGCGAACTATTGGAACCATATGAAAGGGCTGTGTCTGTGTGTCAGAGCCAGTCGAGCGCTGACCATGTCATATGGTTCAATCTATTAGAAAGGCAAGGGGTGACATATTCTTTAATGAAGTCCAAGTAAATGTGCATTCTTACCATTTAAGTTAAATTGCAAAATATTTCCTGGGGCGATTGCTCTCAAACTAATAACCCAAATGGCAAATATTTTCCATTTTCAATCATTTTAAGTCAATTTGAAAACAACTTTTTATTTTTTTATTGGAGAAACTCATATTGTCTTCACTGTTTTCCGTGTGAAGTTGGGTTGCCAAAACTGCCTTTAGTTCACAAAATTGCCTTTCAGTCTTTTGTGTCCAAACGGGAAAGTTTCCATTTCCCCATTTCATTCTGAAAGCTTTCAAAAAGTTTGGGCCGTGTCCAGCACTGCCCCATAACTCACTTCATCATTTCAGCACTGGTTCTTGAAGTTGGCAGACATCAGATGCCCATTTTCTGCTTCAGTACTGGTGAAAAATCCCACAGAAGATTCTGGTACCAATACTCACTGACCTGTCTCTGAGTCGAGAGTCTTTAACTTTTCAAAAAGTAGCTGATTGAAAAGAGCAGGCTTTATTTATCCTGTATAATTGATCAGGACTTAAATTTTAAAAAAACCACACACACATAGTAAGACTCAGTCTTTGCTGTATATAGGAATCACTCCAAGGAGTGCTGCATTTGTAGATTTCATAGTGATTTTGATTCAGTGCATGTAAGTGGGATCCAGGATTCTGTTTTGAACAAAAATTAATTGAAGTGCATATAAGTAGTACATGTATTAGTTTTTGAAGAATTAACACATTATATCAGGTTTCATCTAATAACATTGTTAATTTAAATTGATACTCTAGCATTCTGAGTGCCTTTCCACTTATACTATATCTGAAAAGCATGTTGTAAACTTTGGAAATATTTCGAATCGGTGAATGGATAAAATGATATAATTTACCATAGGTTTTCTGCTATTTTTGGACAAGAGTTGTGGTGAATCCTTCTCATGGGCTAACTATTCTAAGTGTTGAAGTGGGAGGAGGTAGAGCAAAGATAGTGGAATGTCACAGGGCATGCTGAAATCACCCTGATAATGGCAGAAAGAAAGGAAGAAAGGTATTTATAAGCCAAATAAGGGAATCTTCAAAGAAAGAAGGAAAACAGGTAATTTTTGGAATAGAGAAAGGTACATCCTCATAAACAGGAATAATTTTTGAAAGAAAAATATAGGATAATAGTGTGAAGGCAGCAGCTGGAACCAGAGTCTGCCCCCAATCCCTGAGATTCCAAGAGCACAAGAGCATGGCTCGTCTCTGCCGAGGGGGTGGAAGGAACAATGTTACCAGGGGGTCGATGGCCAAAGAAAGGTTCTGGAGTTTCCCCAGTCTCTTTGTCAACAGTCAAAAAGCCTTCCTCAAATAATGAAATGTTGTGGGGAGATCCTACCAGACATCACACGAAAGGACAAGAGGCATTCTGAGAAGAAGGAAACTCAGACACCATCATTAATTGCACAATGCAAACATGGCCAGTGAAAGAGTCCAGTAACCACTTTTTCTTTGGAAGCTTGGTGGATGGAAGAACACACCCTTAAAACAAGAGTTGAAAAGTGAGGTGTCTAGGGGCCAGGCAAGTAAAGTGAGTGACCCATGGTAGCTTGGTGGAGGGTGAGAAAAATAAGAGGTGAAAAAAAAAAAAAAGAAAAGAAAAGAAAAGAAAAAAAGAAAAATGAGAGATCTCCAGCCAGCTTGCTTCTAGCCCTCTTGCTTTTCAAATGGGAATGTAGGATGTGGGGTAATAAATCCTCTTCCTTAATGAAAAAGTTCCAAATTGATTGACTGATTGATTGATTGATTGATTGATTTCTGGGGATTGAACCAAAGGCTGAGCTATATACTCAGACCTTTTTAAAAAAAATTTTTTTTTTATTTTGAGACAAGATGTCACTAAGCCTCCAAATTACTCAGGTTGTGTTTGGACTCATGATCCTCCAGCTTCAACCACCCAGAGTGCTGGGACTGCGGGCATATACCACCATGGCTGGTTTAAGGTTCCAATTTAAAAATATTAGTAACTAAGAAATATTAAGTAAAATGTCCTGTAGGTCAAACCAAATTTATCTGTGCCCAGATCTGCCTCATGGGCTACTGGCATGTGGTTGCAGCTGTGGAACCAGAGAGAATTTGCCGGAATTCTGGCTCTGACACTCAGTTTTCTCACTCATAAATTGGTGGGTGGATCAATGCCTCACTTTCTTGTTCTTTTCCCTTTTCTTCTTCTCCTCCTCCTCCTTCATCCCCTTCTCCTTTCCCCTCCCTCTTCTTTTCTTCCTTCTCTTTTCTCTCTTCTTCCTCCTCTCCTTCTCCCTCTCTTCTCCTTCCTTCCTTCCTTCCTTCCTTCCTTCCTTCCTTCCTTCCTTCCTTCTCCTCCTCCTCCTCTTTCTTCCTTCTTCTTCTTTTCCTTCACATAGCATTAGGCATGCTTCTTATATAATTAAACGTGTGTATATGAAGAACTTTTCCAGTGTCTGCTACCTTACCAGAGCCAGTAAATGGCAAATGGCTCATATGTTGACCAGAATCCTGCAGTTTTTAAGCATTTTCCTCCAAAACTAAGAAAATGTATTATTTTAGAACAATAAAAAATTTCTATGTTCAAAACTATCCTTCAGGTTAAGGTGTGTCTATTAGTGTAGAAAAGGTAT
This sequence comes from Cuniculus paca, assembly GCA_004365215.1. NCBI lineage: Eukaryota > Metazoa > Chordata > Mammalia > Rodentia > Cuniculidae > Cuniculus > Cuniculus paca. The sequence goes on from RJWT010007946.1 coordinate 12,805, forward strand.
ATGACTAAGATCTCACCCCTTGTTTACCCTGGCTTGTGTCTTTAGATCCACTGGGCCTATAGAAGCCTGAAAACCATGAAGCAGAAACATCTCTAATGAAAGGAATCTTTACCTTCAGTCCCACAGGCATTTGTGGAAGTAGCTCTCTATACCATGCTCTGTTGGACACAGTACAAAGTGAATCAGAGGCACAGTCCTTGTCCTCTTGGGAGACTGAAAGTGTACTCCAAAAACAATAGAAAGTTTATATTTGTGGGAGGTGGGACAAATGAAGTACAAAAAAGGTAGAGGAAGACGTGCCTGCCTGCATTTATTTGTAAGAGAAGAGTCTGATATATGTCGTACAAGGAGAAAATAATTTAGCTTTTTTCCCTTTCATCAAATTGCTCAAGAAGAAATGAGACTTCAGAATTGAAAAACCTGAAGAGATTCTTTGGTGAGAGAACATGAGAAATGTTCAGATGTACAGAAAGGAGAGCGTTCCATAGAGGCTTAGAGATGAAAAAAGATGACTGCGTAGATGGATTGGAATGCATTTGTGTGGAAGGACATGGTCTTGAGGAAGGATTGGGATGGGGTGGCGAAGCATTCTCAGAATTGCAGGATACGGGGTCATAGCCTGCTGAAGTCCTTAGACGTGGCCCTCCTCAGACAGTGTGTCCTCCAACCTTAGAGAACCTTCCTCCCTGTGCCTGTTTATCTTGACCCTTCTTCATAGTGTTTCCAGTTGGTTAGAGCCAACATGCTCTCTATTCTATACCGAGGCAGCTTAGGTTTATCCGACTACTACTCTGTCTCTGCAGAAAAGAATTCAGGCAAAAGAGATGATGGACAATTGCTGAGTTCTGCACAGCAGCCCGGCAGGTTTCACTGCAGCTCAGCAGTTGAGCCCTGACCATCGCCCGTGACTGTCAAGCGCCTACAAGCAGAAAGTTCCTGGCTTTTCTCTCTCTTAGATGACTTTTTTGGATCTTGACTACTTTTGTCTGGAATTTCTTGAGAAAATGATATTTTGTTTTTGTTAGGGTAAATTTGTTTGAGGGACTTTTTAATTTCCTTTAAAAACACTGCATGTCAACAGCGGCTAAAAAATGTAGAGAGGGAGGGAGGCTAAAAAAATCTTTGAATGTGCCAGTTTAATTCAGTGGGAATAAAAGGATAAAACCGAATTTAAGTGTAACAACTAGCTACATACACACCCTTATATGTGTATAAAAAATTGAGGTTGCAATGTGTAGCTTTCACCTTTAGCTGTTCTGAACATTGGTAAGAGAAAGGAAATGTAAATATTTGAATTTATAGCATTTTAAGAAAATAGTTTGGTAGTGGTATTTGCCGCTTGATTTCATCCTGCTCTCTAGTAACTTGTCAACCGTGTTTCTTTTGGCAAGTTACATAGTTATGCTTTATTTTAATTTCCTTTATTGCATCTGGGAATGGAGGGGGTTGCTTATAATAAAATCTCAGTTGATGAGGTATAGAGATTAAGTAACTTACTGCATAGAAAGTTCTTAAAGAGTACCTGACACACATTAAATATTGAATAGATATGAACTATGATTAGGAAGATGATTAAAATGATAATGATTGAGATTATGACAATATGGCCCTAGAGGTAGGATTAGACTGAGTTAACAGGTCCAAAGTTCTCAGGTGGTTGAGGGATTATCAAACACCTTTGGCCAACCTTTCTTCAAATGTGATAACACACTGGGGGTGTCAACCATGGGCAGAGGTCCTGCCTCTGTCTCCCATAAAGGCTTAGAGGTTGAAGAGGCCCAAGAGGGCAAAGGAGAACTGCCCTCAGGGGAAGGTTTACTGTGGTCCCAACCTGCTAATCCCAAATTTGCTAACTCAGTAGGAGATTTTTTCAAAGGGAACTCCAATATTCAAAATTATCTTCATCTGCTTATATGTGTTCCTCTGCTATGGTTTAGAGCTGAAAGGTTCCCCAAGGCCTCATGGGCTCATGGGAAAGGCTTTGGAAAGGTGACTGGATGATGAGGGGTGTATGTGGCTGCCCTGTTTGGCAGCATGATCTGGCTGGAAGAGTGGGTCACTGTGGGCAACATCTTAGAAGGGTCTATCTCCCTTTCTGGCTCCTTCCTTGACCTTCTCTGCTTTCTCACCACCATGACATGAGCCACTTTTCCTCCACCAGGCCCCTCTGCCGTGCTGTCTTGCCTTGGAACCACCTGACTATGGACTGAAATGTGAGTCAAAATAAACCTGTCTTCCTTTAAGTTTCAGGGTTATTTTGTCCTGGTGATGAGGAATGTGATGAAGACACTATGAATTTTAGGAGATAACACCTTTTTTAGAAGAATAATTATTCATGGGTAAAGTATACGAGTATTATTCTCCTTCCAATTGTAAAGGGCAACCCAGTAGTTCTACAACTGCTAGACAGTATTTTCAAGACTAGAAAGCCAGTGAATACAGCATGTGGTTTCATAATTTTTGTTGATTTAATAGATATTTCCAAACATCTGAAGAAATTAGAAAATTGGGCATCCTGTTCATATACATCTATTGAAATTTTTGACAGTTTCTGGGTGCAGTCACATCAGTAATGCAAATCCACAGATAGCTCGCCAGGTTAAATAACTGTGGTTCTGGATTTAATTGGGAACTTGTTACCTTAATGGTAATTCCAGACGGGGGAATAACAAAATGAAGGGCCTGCCCATAGTGTTACTGCTGCCTATAAAAACAAATAGGATCCTTTGGGTTTAATTAGAGGATGTATAATCACACCTGAAGCATGTGAATGCTAAAATGGGAGCATTGAACATCTGGAAGATGAGTCTGGATTTGGTCAGTTGCCTTTAGAAACTAAGTTCATGAACGTGTGACTGTCCAAAGGAACAGTGATACTCGCAGCTGCATTTATACCCAGGCAAGTGTGAGCTGGCTACAACGCAGAGCAGTTTGGGGATTTCAAATAGCAAGAAATCTAAGATGATGATTGGAATCTTTGGGAGCAATATGAAAAGAAGTCATCTAAAATGAAGAGCACGTACATGTGCAATCTGTTTTTCTTTGGCAAGACATACCTACTCTCTGGAACATGAAAGCAGGGCGTCAGTTAGCTTCAGAGGGTCTGTTTAGGAAAAGAATGCATGAAGGACCATCCATAGTTACATAGGCTCAATTGAAGTGGCAGAAAAGAAACACATAGAGTTGTCGCCTCATCTTCAGAAGGTATGCTACAAGTTTCACAGCAGATGGCAGAAACCATGGGTGATACCTAACTATGTAGACTGTTTTTTCCTGTACATGTATACCTATGATAAAATTTATAAAGTAGGCATGGTAACAACTTAACAATAATAACCAATAGCAAAATTCAACAATTATAATACACTTTATAGTAAGAATTATGTGAATGTAGTCTCTTTTTCAAAGTATCTTACAGTACTCTACTTATGATATGAGATGACACAGTGCTGCCTGAGGTGAGTAATATAGGTGTTGTGATGTAGCCTTAGGCTACTACAAAAGGTTACTTAAACAGAAGCAGTGGGTTATTGTGGCAATCATTCTGGTAGCTTGAATAGCTACTAAGTGACCAGTGGGCAGGTAGCATTACAGCATGGACACGTTTGACAGAGGGGTGATTCATGTTTCAGGTGAGGTGGAGTGAGTAGGTGAGAGATTTTCCTATTCAGGGGCGTGAACAATTGAAAAATTATGTTATTTATTTCTAGATTTTTCCATTTAATTTTTTCAGACATGGTTTACCACAGGTAACAGAAACTGTGGAAAGTAAAACCACAGATAAGGGAGGACTAATATGCAGCAAAACACATAGAATAGCTATCAAAGAGGAAGCACTGGGTATAACTTTTTCTTTTACTTTTGCATTGTCAAAGTCATCTATCTATCTATCTATCTATGCTGTATCCCACCCTCCATAATGCATTGAAATGTTAATGAGAAAGACGGGACCTTTGTTTCCATTTTTTTCTTTCTAAAGGTATGAAAAGGAAGATTTGTGCTTTGCTTTATTCTTCATGATTTTAGGAATGCCTCTGAGAAAATTATCCTTGTCCTTTGTAGCAGATTCTGTCTGAAACCAGCTTCGTATTTAGGATTAAAATTTCAGATTTCATGGGATATTTTATATTCTTGCTCCATAAAAAGACAACTCAGTGTCTCTAAGTTGCTAGGAATCCACTCCACATAATGTGGCAACTTATTAATTTATATAAATCAGATTACTTGAAAGTAAAACATAACTTACATGTGTGGTCTAGGGACAAAAGTGAATGGAGCAGAAATGTAGTGAAGAGTTGGTTTATGAGGGTTAGAACTTGTGATCCCTCAGTCCTTTGCAGTCTCTTCCCTCCTTAGGAGGCACAGGCGAGACTGGCGGGTATGTGGAGAGTGAAGCAATTCATAAATGTTCAGCCATGAAATGGAAAATCAAAGTGAAACAAGTATGATTATAAAAATTTTAGCATATTAATATGTACATATTAATACCTACTTTTCTTTGAGAGATATTACTGAATATTTACAGATAAAATGTGATGGTTTAGGAGAAGGAAAATGTTCAAGAAAAGCATTTAAACCAGGTTTGTCTGACATATGGCTTACTCAACTAGGGTAATAGTTGAGCAATTAAAATAAATTTCCCATCTAAATGTGTCTTTCAGTTTAGGATCCTGTGGAAGAAATTTTAAAATGCATTATAACTTTTCATGGGGTGACCCATAGTCTTATTTTCCAGAGACTGATTTAATATTCGAATACAATGATTTTTGACTATAGAATATTTAAACTTAAAAAGAAAATACCTTAATTTGCTTATGCATAAGCCTATTAAAAACATTTCTAGGGGCTCTTGTTATGTTTACTCTCCAGAACATAGCCTATCTTTGAAGTGGTATATTAGTTTTTAAAAAGTCATTCCCAAGCTGAATAATTAGACTGCAAACAAAAGCTATTCTTAGAATGTATCCCACATACAAAGCTATGCACATTATGCTTTGATTCAAATAATTTTCTTATAAAACTCTGTTATTGTTAGAGGTCTATATTCAGAATGGCAACTTTTATTTTTGATGATTATTCCATCCTGAAGCAATTTCCCCTCTGTCCAATTAAAGCAGAATTAGGAGCACATTTAGGAGGCTTAAACCTCTCAACTTCCTGCCTTAGAAATGAAGGACTTTGGTGGCTGTGTTCATTTTGTCTCTTCATGGAGGGCTCAAAAGAAAATAGAATCAATTCCTTGAAGGATTTCTGACAGAAGAAGGTTGCTTTTGTTGCTTTGATGTTAAAATCTGTGTATTTTTTATTGGCTGTTAAATATAAAAAGTCATAGTCTCTTCTTGTTTTTCTGCTACATTTTCATATTGTAAATCATACAATGTCTTCTAACTTAATGTAAAATGCCCAATTCCAAATATCATTTCAAAATGAATTCATCATTGTAGTTGATAGAAAGACTTCCAGGGTGTAAGAAAACTATCCAATGGTTTGATGAAGATTCCACAAACTGCTAAAAATATATTCATGCATTTTAGACAATTGATTCCAGAGTATAGAAACACATTCATGCTCTTTTAGATCTCTTATTCTATGATTGCAAGAGGCTGTTTTAGTTCATGTTGCAGCTGGCTAGGTTATTGCTTCAACAGTATGATCCATAGTGTCAAAGCAGCTCCTTTCCAAACATTTAAGAATAACTCAAGTTGTTTACATGTGTCCATTAGGTGATTTTCCTATAGCTCTGTGCCAATTACTGTCATGGTACTTGGTAAAAATCATCATTAAATCAAGACAACTGCACTTAGTTAAATTTCCCTCATACAGAGAATTATAGGAAAAGTACAGTAGCTGATCTGAGGCCAGCATTACTAAGTAAATACAGGTTTTAGAAAATGAATGCAGACTACAAAAATGGAGTTGTATAATTAAACATCAAATAGTCCAAGTAATAAAAGTCATAGATTAACTGTCTCTCAGTTCTACTCAGATCCTTTAAATACTGTCTCACCACTTGAGCATTGGTTCTTTTATCAGAAGAGTGCCTATCTTTAAAATTCGGGAATTTAAGCTCTTTTGGAGCACCAATCATCTGTAGAAAGTAATTGGCATCTTCTTCCAAAGTTTCAAATTTCCCTACATAATCATAGTTGATCAAACATGGATAGCAGAGTTTGCTGACCTTTTCCCAGTGAATATCCATTCCAACTGGACGGTGAGAATCCAGCAAATAGTGGATGAACTCTTTGAATTTGACCCCAGATCCATTATTTAATGCTTCTTCACAGGCATTTGGTCGATATTTCTTTATAATTGCTTTTCCGAATACTGGATGGTAATAACTATTGGGGTGTTCAAATTTGTCTCGAAATGCTGACACTAATCTTTCCATGGGATCACGTACAAACACAGCTTTGGTGTAGGTATTTAAACGAATATATATCCCTCTTAAGTCAAAGCTATCTAGTTTTTTCAAATGCTTTCCATAGTGGACAGCATCGTGGGAGATGTTGTATGCAGAGGAAGCCAACCCATTTAGTACCATCAGAATCCTTTTCCAGTTGGAACATCCAGCTTTTGGTACTTCACAGTATAAGATTTTGTGTTTATCTTCCACATAGATCCTAGACACCACATGAAAAAGATGCGATTGACGATGGTTCACTGCACCATATTTCCTGCAAAACTCCTGAAGGAAGGACCTACGTTTCTCTTGGGTTTCATCAGTGTTTTTCCATTTGTTGTCTTTGACTAAACTTTTGTTTAAAGGTCGAATGTCCAATGGCCAATTCATTTCACCGGATTTCATAGAAAGAATCTTAGCTCCTTGATGGTTTTCAACCAGCTTACTTGTTGGCGACCCTGTGATCCTACTCATAGCTTGATCCTCTACTCGAGAAGGGCTGATCTTTGTTAAGTTCCTAGTAGGTCTCTCAGTGTTGAGGAGATTTCCCCTTTTTTCTTTCAGAACCTCAGGCATGTGAAACTTGGAGTTCTGTTAAAATAGAAAGGAGAAATGTTGGAAGCACATTCACAAATGTGGGTATAGTAGAAAGAAATTTAACACACTTGTTTAAAAATACTACAGAGGATACCATACTTTGTATAAGCTGCCAGGAAGAGTTTAGCAAGGCATGTTGAATATCATTTTGTAGTAAGCATCTTCACAGAAAAGATAACAATGGAAAACCAAATATGGTATTCACAGGATGGAGAGAAAAGAGCTTTGGTTTTTCACCCTGGCATTACTTGCAGTGTGATGAAATGTAACCAGTACTGTGTGTCAACGATTCTTGAGGCATTAGTGAAAGCGTTACTTCAAGCACTGATTCAGATAGGGCACCAGAGTGTAATAAGAAATGTAGTCGGGCTAAAGTTTTTCTTGTTTTGGTGGGTACAATTTAATGTATAGAACAGTTCAAAGTCATAAATTACAATTTAAAAATTATGGCAAGACTCATTATCAAATCCTGATGATCAGTTTAGTTTTCTAAGCAGCTGCAAAAAGTGATATATTTTTCCCCTTGGAAAATGTTTTACTTTTCTAAGGTCATTTATCACAGTAGTTTATGAAATATAGAGATCATATAATTTTGTCATATATAGACATCATATGATTTTGTTCATGTATAAGACATTTCTTCTTTCTCAAGAGAAGAATAATGAAGGAATCCAGTGTAAGTCTAGTTGATGTTCTGCTATGTGAAACCCCATCAAAAGTCGAAAGACTTCAGTTCTCTTGCTTCAAGGATGAGTCAGCCCACTTCCTATGTACTCTTCATCTGACTGCATCCATTCTTCCTACAACTCTTGTGGTTGAATGAAGAAAGACATTGGGACTCGCGATGCGATATTCTCTGGTAGGAACAAAAATTGACAAAAAGTTTGTCTTTTACTTTGGGTAAATAAGGAGCCTTTGGGGAACTCTGAGCAGAGAAGTAAGGTGATCTCATTTAAACTCAGAAAGTACAATTGTGGAGAAGATGGGACTGGAAATCAATGTACAGAGTTTTCTGCATGTTACTAAAAAAATAAACAAATAAATGATACATGCTGAGGGTAACACATGGTGCTTCCAGCCTAAAGGTAGAGGATATGGCGGGCAAAGTTCTGTATCTGCAATTTATATCTCCATGCACAGAATGGTCTATAATCGACAATAGTTGCTCTCAAATTTGGTTGAATGAATGGACTAATAGCATCAGGTCTTCAAGGGTGACAGGGAATTTTCTAGCCAACTGAATGAAAAAGCAAAGAAATAAACCTATGGATGGAACCACTTAGAGGAATCATTTTTCTCCAGCTGAGTTTTAAGGAATTGGTTTTTCCTAGTACAAGAGGATCCTGTAAAGAACCCCTGACACCATGTATCAGCTTGTATTATCCTATAAAAAAGCGCTTCCCTCATTCTTTTATACTCTTGAATCATCGGTCTGGGATCTCAACTTTGAAACTGTTTGCTGTCTTCTGCATGGATTTCCAGGATGTTACAGCCCTCTTTGCTTCTTTGTTCTTTTCAATGATTTATAATCCATAAAGTTGTCACTAATAGTTTATAACTAGATCGCAAGTTTCAAAATTCGTAGGGTTATTGATAGGTACTATAGGAGGCACTTAGCATAGGCCTGAAATAAAACTTCCACGATATTTCCATTTCTACTTCTTCTGCTGCCATTGTACGTGATAATTGCTATTATCATTGTTCTAGTAGTAGTAGCAATGCTACTTTATCCCAGTGACCTAGTGAATTTCAAGATTCCCTGGTTATCCATTATTATTCACACTTTAATTTGTGTGTCTCTGCACATACCCCTAATCAGTTCTCTCCTCTGTGCAACAAACAGAAACAAAAACACAGCCAGCCACAGCTTCCAGCTGTGCCCTGTGGACCTTCTCTCTCTAGTCATCAGATTCCCTTTTAATCTTTAGAGACTTCTGGAATGTTTGTGTCCCATGACTTCCTCCAAATGACCCCCCACTTCCCCATCTCCTACTCTGCTTCCCCTGTACTTTCTCGAGTAGATTGAAATTTCACTTCCTGGAAGCACTTGTCCCTAATCCAGAAGGTAGGGAGCTATTTCTTTGCAGTCCACTCTGCTTTGGGGACATCTCCCAGAAAAACCTGCTGCTTCTGTGAAACACATATGTACTGCTGTCTGCCTCCGTGCTGCTTCTTTAGCACTGGTCCCTTTACTCCATGCACTGAAGACTCTGGCTTCTAACTCAGACTTGCATTCTTCATCTGGGCTCTTGCTACTATATATAGTGACTGATAGCCAATCAACTCTCTTCTCTGGCCACCTGGCCTTTAACAGAAAAGTTCTCCACTTTTATTGTACCGACAAGGCCCATTCCACCTTTACCATCTCTCAGTTCACTGTCACCTCACCTTCCAGGTCACTGTTATTTCCTGTTTTGCAGTACTCTGACCACTTTCACTCCACCATCAAGGAGGCTATTAGTAGCCAGCACAACTGGTTTCTCATTCTTTAGTTGGGAAGGCTTTTTCTGTCCACCTTGTGTAAGATACGTTCCCAAGATTCTCTGCCAGAGGACCCTGTTGATTTTCCTTGCAGCACTAATCACACTCTGAAATGATTTTATGTATTTCATTTATTTCTGTCTGCTTCCACTGCACCACAACATAACTACAGGGATCTTATCTTTCTTGTTCTCTATAGTACTTAGCATAGTGCCAGGCACCTAGGTGATGGTCAATAAATAATAGAGGAATGAACACATGTGGTTATGATTTAATGATGGGCTTTGAAACAAATATTTTTTGACCTTGTTGAAGAAAAACAGGGTTTATCAAAAGGTCAAGTTTAGCTTAGATAAACAATTGACCAATTCTTGTCAAGGAACTGAAAAATCAGTGTTCAAACAAATCTTTGGTAGAATAGTAAACAAATAAAACAGGCACCTGCAGAGCTGCATTTGCTAAAGTAGGTGTGGAAGTGGATAGTCTTACCTGCCTGCCAAGTCACATTGGGACAAAGTCACTCAGGCTGCACTGAATCCTTGGGGGTCAGGGTGGTTGTTGGTGCTGTGGGTTCCTTGGCCTTACTGTAGACACACTGTCTGAAGGGGAGGCTCCTGGCTCTAACATGCTTCCCTGGTGTTCCACAGAAAGGGGTGGCATTTGGGGACCACACATCTAGTGTGTGACAATGGTACAAGTTCTGATGAATGCTTCTCCTTCTATCCAGGGGAGAAAGACAAAATGGTGAACTTGAATACTGTAATAAAGAAGAGACAAGACCTGACTGTAAGGTAGGGATGTCACCTTAGCCTTTACTCAAACTAGATGGAATATTTCTTGCTGGAAGGGCATGTTCATCAGGAAGCTTTGTGATGACTCATTTAACTGGGAAATGGCTACAGGATGGAAAATTCCATTAATCATTATACGTAAGACTTAATTCGACTTCCGGAAAGATGCTGGAACAGTAAGTAGCAGAGTAAACAGTCTCTCTGAGAGAAACAGTTCAGATGCTGGAATACAACATCATGGAGAGGACAAGAAGGAAGGAAGTGGGTCCCCTGGACCAAGGAAGAATCTAAAATATGAATTGAAGCCCACAGAGAGAATAAAAAGAATTTAAATGAAGAAGAAGGTGGTGGCTGGCAGTGCTACAGACCTGCATCCTAAAGGAAACAGCACTATTAATGGCTGTTGTATCTCTAAACTTGAACCACACGAACATAACTTCTGTTCTAGACTAGCCCACCAATTTGGTAGCCTGACACAGTTGGACTACACGTCCTGGATTGCCTATCTGAAGATACTGCAAGACAGCATAAAAAACCCCAGCTTCAGAATATAATGTACTTGTCTTTTGAAGGCCACACTCTATTCTCTCTGAATGTGTACTTCTTTGATTTTGCCTAATAAACCTTTTTATGTTTCTCACTGGTGCATCCCAAAAATTCTTTTTCTGTGATAGAAGTCAGTGATTCTACAAACTACCTTGTAGGTGGGGTGAGTTAAGTCCCCGCCTTTTGGGGTACCTCCTCAGGCCCCATCCAGTGATGACACAAAACATGACGGAAGGGGTGAGATATTCTCAAGTCAGTCCTTTCTAGGGATGCAAAGCAACACTCGGTCCCTCTATGCCTCAGCTGACTATAAGATTATGAGGAGGTGAAGTCTGTGACCTCATTTGTAATAGACACTGAGGGAATGGTTGGGAAGAGCAAGAGTAAAGAGTGCTCATGTCCAGAGCCATTAGATCCTCCCCTTGTGCATCCTCATCCTCCACTCTTCTGTGTGCAATTATTCATTGAGCAAGGGTTTTCTGAGCACTAACTGGGTGCCAGGCATTGGACTGTGTGTTGGGGGTTTAGCTAGCAAGACATACTTGATCACTGATCTTACAGGGCAGCCTTTGTGTCAGGGGAGAAGAGAAAGATAAAGATAAGAAAACCAAGAATTAATATACACATGGCAACCCATAAATCAGGGAAGATCATGATGCCAGGAGACCATAAACAAGAGGCAGCTAACCCTGGCTTGAAGGTAAGAGACACTGTCTAGAAGAAAGTGTATCCAGACAGAATTACTTTCATTTCCTGTCTCTGACTTATTTCTTCCATTGGTCTCCATTTTGTTTGTTTAGTGAAAAGTACAGGGCATGGAAATGATTTAATCATTGTATTGACCCAGAAGACTGGATATGGAAATACTCATTTTACAGATGAAGGATCTGAAGTTCAGAGAGTTAAAGTAACTTGCCTGAGTTAACACAGCTCTTGATGGAGCTGTATCTCAAATTTCAATGTTAGTCAGGTGTGACTTGTTTTCAGCTCATCATTCTAGGTACAATCAAAGTATATGACAAACATTTAAATGGACTTTTTCCATGAGTGTGATTAAAGGTATCATGAGTGCTCCTGCGAAATGCAAACCAATGAAAAGACTAAAAGCATTATAATGTGTCCACATCCACTTAATGCACTGGATCTGCCACTGTGTGACTTCTAGTTCATCCCCCAAAATCCAAACCACCATAAGAGATAACTCTTCTGAATCAGTTCAGGAAGCTGAGGCAGCTACAGGAGAGCAACTGAAGACACTCATGAAAGAGGACTTCCAGAACTGCTTCAGAGAGTGGCGAGAATGATGGGACAAGTGTGTGCAAAACAAAGGGGAGTAGTTTGAAGGGGACTAATGGCAATGTGTCTGTTATTATAATAAATTTTTAAAAATTTAAACATTCACTGATCATACCTTATGCATCAAGCAATGTATTTTTTCATTAAATGGACAGACAGGTGAAAGCACTTGGCAATATGGTTGTTATAAGTGAGACAGTAGTCAGAAATGTGAATCTCTGAGTCAGGCAGAAGTGGTTTGTGTCTCTGTTATTCTATCTGCATAATCTTGGTTAACCTATTTTGCTTTTGAAACTTCAGTTTCCTTGTCTGTACAATGGAGATAATAAGCATCTACTGTGTAGGGTAGTTGGATTACAGGAAATGCAGATAAAAATTGCTTAACACAAAGTATGTTCTCTAATGTTAAGCTCTTTTATTGGTGTAGTCAATGAATATTTACTGAGTGAACAACTTCTATGTGACAAGTGTTTTGAAGGTAAATATTAGGTTTTTTTCCCCCCTTCTTCAATTTTCATCTCTTTTTCCTTGTCTTACCTATGGTACTTACCAAAGTTAAGAGTATGATAAATGTTTAGTGGTAATGAAGGGAAAGTAGGAGGAAAGAGAGGAAGGAAAGCAATTGGTAGGCAGAAATAGGAAAGAAAAGAGATCTAATGAAGCGAAGGCAAATAAGGGAAGCAAAAGAGAAGAAAGCATTATTGCGGGCAGTACTAAAGAGTAATGGACATGCAGTGCTAGAGGATAAGGAGAGACAGTGGTGAATTTTAGCCCTCTCCCAACTACATTCTTTGAAACATTTAAACTGCTTAAACACATGACAGCTATTTCTCTGCTATGAGACTAAGTTGATCTAATAAGCTAATTTCTATGGTCACCTTGGATGCAAAGATAAAAATTGTGATTTTATTTTCTAGTTCTTTCAATTTTGGATCTAATTCCTCTCTCTATTTTCTTTCTCCCCTGAAGCCAAAAAGTTTATAATGTGAAGACTGGGAGTGTAATACAATGTCAGGGGTAAGTTTCCATGGAGAATAGTGCTGCATTTTGGTTTGGTAAGACCATCCAAAGGTGAAAAGAGACAGCATCTTAACGGATATAAGTAGATAAGGCATTTCCCTCAAGGGATTCAATATGCTTTTATAGATTTATCATTCTATCTTCCTTCCAAGTATGGTAGGAAAAATGAGGATGTTCCTTTGTTTTTAAATTTACAGATAAATTAAGATAGACTCGTGTAATAATGGGCCCAAGGTTGTTCTATAAAGCCAATAAAGAAGTCAAAGATATAGTCTAGTTCTTTAATTCCTACCCAGCAAACTTTACTTAGCAGAATACAAAGCTGCAACTTGATAATGTGAAATGTACTCAGAATATTTGATCTTCACTATTTTATCTTCTGCACTGTTGTATCTATATGTCAAATATGGATAGGAATGAAAAAATTCGTTATAGTTGGCATGAGAGTGGGAGAATGCATATGTGTTTGACCATTAGGATTTTAATATAGACTTTTTGCAGATGGGAGAGGGATTTAGGAATAGTGGGAGGTGAAAGGGAAAGGGGGGAAAGGAAAATAAAAGGGATCAAGCTGTGTATGAATATGTACCAATTCCCCACAATGAATGCATTTACTGTGCCTCACAAATATATTCTAATAAAAAGGATTTTAATATTTCATTGGAATTTTAGATATCTATAGATTTGTGATATGGCTGTTTAATGTTTCCAAGTGTTTATTTTTCTAAAGCTGGTATTGATCAAATAGCCTCTCCTCCTCTTTAAGATGCTTGCCAATAATAGCACATGCATCTGAGAGGATCCCATAGGGGGAATGGAAGAGGGGCCCCCGGCTCCAACACCTTGTTTTAGAGAGCTCAGTTGCTAGCAGAATTCTTGCTCATTTCCACGGGGTAGTGGAAGAACCACCTGGCCTGAGTTGTAATACCTAAGTGTAAAATTCTCTCTTTTTTTTTTTGAGTGGGTTGTGTTATGGGCATAAATT
>RJWT010007947.1:0-26918 GCA_004365215.1 Cuniculus paca
GCCCCACTTGATGGTCCCCCTCTGCTGTTGTTCTTGAGACCATGGTCTTTTTTATCTCTTTCTAGAATATCCTTTAGTATTCTTTGTAGGGTTGCTTTGGTGGTCATGAATTCCTTGAGTTGTTCTTTGTCATGGAAGTATCTTGTGTCTCCATTAATTTTGAAAGAAAATTTTTCAAGGTACATCAGTCTGGGTTGGAAGTTGTTTTCTTTCAGGACTTGCAATACTTCACTCCAGCCTCTTCTTGATTTGATGGTTTGTGTTGAGAAGTCTGTTGTGATTCTGATGGGTTTTCCTTTATAGGTGATCTATTCCTTTTCTCTAACAGTTTTTAGTATTCTATTCTTGAGTTGAGTTTCTGGGATATTGATTATTATATGTTTCAGTGTAGATTTGTTTTGGTTATGACTAGCTGGAGTTCTATATGCCTCACTTATTTGAATGTCACTTTCTTTTTCCATGCTTGAGAAGTTCTCCAAAATTATTTCTGTAAATAGGGTCCTGATGTCATTTTTCTTGACTTCTGTTTTTTCACTCACATTTTAAATTCTTAAGTTATGCTTCTTTGAGTTGTCTAGCAGCCATTGAATTGTTACTTTTTGATTCCTTGTTATTTTTAAGAGACCTTTCCCTTCATGATCACAAGCTGCAAACCTCTCTTCAAGGTTTGAAAGTCTATCTTCAGTTTCTTTCAGGTGGTTTTGCCAGTTTTCAATGGAGTTTTTAATTTCCTGAATATCTCTTTGAATCTGTTTCATGCATTCTAAATCTCTCTTATATTGTACATTCATGATTCCCCTTATTTTCCTATGCTCCTCTATTTTTTTTAATCTGTGTCTTCTTTAGAGGTGCTTAGTAATTTTTTTTATTATGGTTTTCATTTCTTCTTTTACCTGGTATAGAATTTCTGTCCCAATATTTCTCTTTTAGCTTCATCAAGTTGTTTCTTTACTTCAGTTGACATCACTTCAGTCATTTCAGGTGTGCTATTCTTGATCTCCTCTGTGTTTACCTCTCCTGCACTTGCACTGCTTAGGTTGGATGCCAGAGATTACCTTTTCCTTCTTCAGCTTGGCATATTCCTGATTTCTTCCACACACCTGGGTAGTGTGGTCCCTGGCACCCTGGCACTGGCCACAACTTCTCTGAAGGGTAGACTGTTCAGCATTTCTGGCCAGTGCTGGCCATGGACATCCAACAGTGGGCCCCCATGCCTCTGCATGGGGTACTGTTAGGTACTGACCCACCCAGAGTTTGCACAGGAGTGGAACTGGCCAGGGCCTGTGAATCTACGCTGGTTAGGAAACTACGTGATGTTGTCTAGAGCATGCACGGAGTGGAACTTGGTCCAAACTGCTTCTGTGGGTCCATCCACGACCTGGAGCTGTCGGATTATTATTTGGTTTTTCTAGCCATTGCTGGCTACATGTATCTCATGGTGGGTGCCTGTGCCTCTGCCCTGAGCTGGGTACCAGCCCACAAGAGTCCCCAGTGTTTGTACAGGAGTGTAACTGGCCAGGGCCTGTGGATCTAAGCTGGTTAGGAACCTACGCGATGTTGTCTGGAACGCACAGGGGAACTTGGTCCAAGCAACTTCTGTGGGTTTGCCACAGCCTGGAGCTGCTGGAAGAAGTTGGCAGCAGTCCTGACCCTGGGCATATCCTGCCCGACTCCAAAATGGATCCTTGCCAGTCACTCTCTCCCATGGGGGGAATGAGTCCCCTGCACTCACCACCAGCCAGTGCAGATCTCCGTGTCTGCTTCTCTCTTCCATTTTTGCGCCTCTCTGCAGAGACCTCTGGGGTTGACTGCGACTGCAACTGTGACCATGACCACGACCATGACTGTGCATCTCCAGGCTCAACAGCTCTTCTAGCAGGGTGAGTCTGGCTCCAGGTTAAGGCACTGCCAGCCACCAGCTTCTTCTTCATTTAAATTCTTCTTTTTATCCTCTCTATGGGCTTCAATTCATATTTTAGATTATTCCTGGGTCCAGGGGACCCACTTCCTTCCTTCTTGTCTTCTCCATGATGCTGTATTCTAGCATCTGAACTTTTTCTCTCAGAGAGACTGTTTACTCTGTTGCTTACTGTTCCACCATCTTTGATGTCTAAACATTATTTCTTAAAGATAGCACTTCCATACAACAACAGGAAGAACAACAAAAAACCAATCAAAGGATAAATCAAAATATCAAGCTTGGTAAAGGAAAAGAACTGGTAAAGATACATGCAAGATGATTGTCTCCAAAGGAATATTGAAAAGGAGTATATAACTGCTGGATTAGGGTGGTGAAGTAGAATGAAAATATTGTACATCTTAGTGGATAAACATAGGAAAATATCAAGACAAGTGTGAAGGTAGAGGAAGGAGGAGGAAAGACAGAAGAAAGGAACAATTTTAATGTCCTCATCTTACATAGCACAAAGGCAATTGATATAATCCATGCCTGAAACACAATGGCTCTATCATGTTAATGTACTTCATAATCTTTTTCTTTGCTTAAGAGGCATGTAATATTTTGGAGTGATTAGCCATTTGTCTGAAGTTCAGCAATTCCTTTCATTTTACTTCATACTATTTTACATCTGTTAAATTCATGTAAAGTTAAAAGTAGGACTTGTAATGAAAATGTTATTCATAGTGTTCAAAAGTCGTAAACTTATGTTTACACATCTTTTCTTGAGTACCTAAGATAGAGTATTGTTAGAGCAGAGTTTTTCATTGTTTTTCTCATGTAAGAATAATTTGGAGACTCTCATCTGAATGCAAGGCTGGGTGGAGCACCAGAGCCTGCATTTGTCCTAAGCCCTTAGGAGTTGCTGTTGCTGGCTGATGGACCTGCTTGAAGCAGAAAGCATGTGTGAGCTGTGAATCCACTCTGGTCCCAAACTACCTGAGTTAGATTTCTGATGCTACCACTGAGTGGCTTTGTGATTTTAGACAAGTTCTGTGCCTTAATCTCCCAATTTGTAGATGGCGAATAATAATTGTTCTCTGTAAAATGCTCAGAATAATACCTGACAACAAATATTAGCTATTGCAAGTCTTCTTATAGTCTTATATATAATACTCTATATCAGCCTTGATCCTGAAACCTAACCTTTGTGAATTTTGATTTTTCTATCTGTAAATATAACTATTTCTACATGCACAAGGCCCTGCGTTCAATCCCCAGTATCACAAAACAAACAAGCCAAACTATTTCCATGAGCAGTTACAATAACTAGAAATAACTTATGTAAGACATGCACAGTATATGATGTGGTATGACCAATCAGTGAATGATAATTGTCAAGGATGATAGCTATACAAATTGCAGTGTAATAATGCTAACAATTGCTCCCATGTACCTATATAGTTTTATCTCTGCCAATGCATTTGTTCAGCTATTTTCACTCATGTTTTATTCATTCACTAAATAACTAATTTTTGGGTTTTTCCTGTGTGTTAGAAGGCCTGAAACAGGCACTAGAATTAGTTCAATAAACAAGACAGTCCTAGCAGAGATTTTATTCTAGTGGGAGAGAAGAAACAAAGAAGCAATATGCAAGATAATAAGTGCTGTGGAGAAAACTAAAGCAAGATGAGGGATGGAAAATGACACTAGGGTGGAGTGAGAGGTTATTAGTGATGAGGCTCTTAGGGGCAGATCTTGGAGAAAGAGTCAGTTGATTAGGTCCCTGAGTGCATTGAGGAAGCAGGCCCTGAGTTATTTCCAGTGGTTCTTCTTGGGGTGGAGGGCAGGTCAGTGTACCCAGCTCTGAGGGAGCTCAGTATGTTGCTAGAAAATGGAGTTTGGGAGAAAGGTAGAGGTAATTCTGTTTTCCAGACTAAGAGCCACAGTTCATTAACAGATTTTAGGCAACATTAAAAAAGCTGGAGTTTGTAGTATACTTCAAGTGTAGTATTGGTTTGTGGGGCTAGGCAAATGGACCCTCTTGTACATATATTCTGGACTAGTTTATAATTGAAAAATAAATTTTTCCCATGGATACCAGTACGAAATATTTCAAATATATTGGGCTGAGTTATGTAGACCTTTGTAGGGTGTTATTAAGGGTTGTGTGCTTTATTCATAAGGTCAAGAAGCAAGTGAAAGACTTGGAACTGTGGAATAATGTAGTCCTTGTTTTCCAGCCCTTTGACTGCTGTGTGGATGGCTGATTGAGGGGAGAAGCAAGAGTAAAAGGAAAGCTATGACTTCTCGCCAAATTGTCTTTTACTTGTAGCCCTGTGTTGGCAGGATAATCCCTGTGCTCTCAAAAATGTCCATCCTCTGATCCGGGAACTTGTAACTGTTATGCTCCTTAGTAAAAAGGATATTGCAGACATGATTAAAACTGACATGGTGTGACCATGAAGCCTGATACCAGCTTCATTTTGGGTTAAGAACTACCTAGCAGATTAGTGAAGCCCACTTCTGAGCATGTTTGAATGAGTTATGGCATTGGGTCCTGTATTTCGTCCTTTCCCCATTTCTCACTGGTACTGTTTCTTTGCTCTGCTTCCCAGCCCTCACGAACTGAGCAGTTTTGCTTTTTCACATTCCTCTCCCATGACGTTTCTGCCTCGGAGTCAGCTGAATGTGGACTGACTCCTCTTAAAATATGAGCCAAATTAAACTCTCTTCCTTTGAGTTGTGGGTGTTAGGTGTTGTGTTCAACAATGGGAAAGCTAAATAGTGGACATGGGTTGGTTAATCATGGATTGTTGGGGCATGCTCCGTCTAATTCCAAATCCTTAAATATGGGCAGGCTAGGCAGAAGAGATGGTCAGTATGTTGTGATGTGAGAAGCACCTGACTTGCTTTGAAGGTGGCAGAAAGACCATAAGCCAGCAGAGTTGGGTGACCTCTAGGAGCTGGAGAAAGAAGGAAATGGATCCTATAGCTTACAGAGAAAAACACTGCCCCTTAACACTTTAGTTTTGGCCTGATGATATCTGTGTCAGGTGTCTGACACACAGAACTACAGTTGTGTGTGTTTAGTCGTCTACATTTTTGATATTTTGTTATGACATCAATAAAAAACTGATACAAGCACATGCCCTATTCAACTTGTCTTTGCCACCTTCCTTCTCCAAGGCCTCTTCAGCATGCTGATTTAGCTTCGCTGCCTTACTTGTCCCCTGCTTTCCTCAGAATCCTTCACTCCTTACTGCTATCTGCTGTAAGTCTAGTTTCTATTCTGTATTTGTATTTTTTTCTTAGTTGTTCTTAGCAGGATCAACTAGCAGTATTGGTATGCTCATTCTGAAACCTTTTGCTGTTCAAAAGGTAGGATGAAGTTGATGAAATTTGAAGAGAAAAACTGAACTTGGGGGAAGATCTTTTCATTAAAGGAACTTGTTTTATTTTCATTAAAATGCCCAAACAGGTGTATTATCTCATAATCACTACCATTAAATGATGAAAAAGTTGTGAATAATTCTCTCCAGATTTATCATAATGAAGGACAATGATTTACTTTCCCTACTTCATGTATGGGGCTGAGCAAATAACAATCAATTCTATAAATATTCAGACAATAATAGAGCCAACTTCTTTGCATTTTGTCTCCATTGGCCAGATTAGTGCTTCTCAATTACCTATTAGCCAGATGGTCTTCAAGTAGAAAAAAGGCATTATCATTGTTATGTGTGAAAGGACATCATTTGATTGGTCCAAAGAAAAATAGTAAGAATAAATTATTTATTGTAATTTACTCAACAATAAGTGTTACACTGAGTAATCGCTATGATCTTGATAGTGTTCTCATGTGAAAAACATTTAATTCTCAAAATGTCTTTTTTGATGGGGGGAGAGGTGTTAGTGAACTCTTTTCTGAATGCCAAACAAAGAATTCTGGAAGGTTATTGGACCTGTCCAAAATAAGCAGTAGAAATTAAAACCCATGTTGTCTGATTTCCTAATTGGCATTTGTACCAGTTGCCAAGATATTCATCATATTTGTGTGGCTTCTTGAGGGGAAATGATTCATAGGAGCTTAGTAGCTTTGGTACTTTGAAACTACTTAGGTTTTAAACACTTTATATCATTCAACTAGAGATACTCCCTTTTTAGTAACCAGTGAGTAAGCATAATTTAATCACTTCTAGATGGTTAGGGTGTATTTTATTGTTAATTATTGTATTGTGAGGTTCTAAAGAAATGTTAGGATTGTTGGCACCTATCCAACACGATTCTACACAGTTATGTTCTTAAGCTTATTGCATTGCCCTTCCTCTTTCTCTTTCCTTTTCCTTCTTCAGAACATTGTCCTCTAACACTGCTTTGTTTCCTCCACCAAGAAACTGTTCAAGGGTCATATCCCACCCAGGGAGCAATCTGCATGAGCTTTGTGATAGCTTCCCTTATTGAATCTGATGTATCTGAGATGGTTCAGGTTGCTGAAATTCTAACTCATGAACACATGGAATGTTGCTCTGAAAATATAAATAATATATTCTTAAAATAGTCTATGAAGCTCATTTCAAAAATTATACTTCAAGTCTGATATTGATGTGCTAACAAATATGGAATAAAACACAAATTTATATGACAAAAGTGGTGCCCTGAAATCTGTCCTCATGTGAGATTTTCTTCTGTAGAGCATCAACCAAGTATCAGGGTTAAAATAGATTATAAAAAAGAACAAGATCTTGTCTACTTAATAGATTGCATACTTTATTATTTCTGTAAACTCCTTGTCCAGGTCTTAATAATATTAATTATTCTGTGCCATTATAAAGGTACTAATTCTTAAATTGATAAGTAAATCAATAATGTTTACATATTAATTTTAGAAGGTGAATTACAGTGCATTGGGGTTTTTTCCTCATAAAGCTATTGGAACTTTAGTCTCTTTACTGATCTGCATTAAAAAGGCTGCATCAATATTGTTGGAGAAATTTTGTTAACTTTGTATTAGATAGTTTATTTGATACATAAAATATTCACATTGTGCAAGATCATTTTAAATGAAAATGTTTTTAAAAAGAAAATAAAACCATATAAATGTGCAAAGTGAGCAGAAGTCTTACTAATAAGCAAAAATATACTTTCATAATTTAAATATGATCAAGGCAGAAAGGAAATGTTATGGCTGATGCATTATGTCAACCTGCACAGTTTAAAAGTTTAACTGAGAGACTCAGCAGGGAGCCAGGGTTCTTATTTTGTAAATATCCTCATCCTGTGCAAAGGAAGGGAAGGATATTTTGTGAGTGTTACACCCACCCTGAAGGTGGGGGGAGGGGGCTGAGTACAATATAAGGGAGGAGAAGAGGTTCATTTTTGCCTTTTCTCTTTTGCTCTGGCTGCTGCCTTGAAGTGTTGCCCCAGTGCATGCCATCCTGCCTTGGAGCCAGCTGACTATGGATTGAAATCTCCAGAAACTGTAAGGTAAATAAACCTTTCCTTGCTTCACTTTGGGTGTCAGGTATTTTGTCCCAGCAACGAGAAAAAGTAACCAAGACAGGAAGTTTAGGAGGACTTGGCTTATAGTGTTTTGGAACTGCCTAGAGTGGACCTACTGCTGACCTGTGGGGTCCATGTCTGGTAGAAGGTATGGAATGGACGTTTTGACTTTTGATGCCATCTGAATCTTTACATTGCTTGAAACTCTTCCCACCTCTAACCATTCTGCTACAGAAACCAGGCACAGCAGAATGCTGAGATGCAAGCTTCCCCTGAAAATGTACTGGAATGCCAGAAGTTGCTGACACTTGCCATTTAAGGTTCATCTGCAGTGGTTTTTCTATCATCACAGTGAACTGAGTGGAGAATGCTCTAAGTTTGTATGGTCTGGATTCAAATCCTGGCTCTTCACCTAATTACCTTGAACAAGTCACTGAATCAATCAGGGCTACAGTTTCTTCTTCAGGGGATACTGCAGGGCATAATTATGGATTTGACCTCATAAGTTTATGGTGAAGGTTAGATGTAAAGTGCATGGATCAACATTGAGTAACAAATGTGGTTCATTAATGAGTATCAGCCACTAATAGCACTAAATTGTAGAATCTGAAGCTGGCAGAGTCCCTGGCACACAGTAGCAGTACAGTGAGAAGGCTGAATGTGTGCATGCTCTGCTTCTGCACATCACATTTTCTACAAATCAAACTTTAGTGACTGGTATTAAAATGTTATATTTTCCAGTGATCTATAATGTAAAAAATATATGTTAATAAAATTTAAGGTAAAAAAATATCATTGGAAATACATCCCCCTAAAGAGGAGGAAGGGGAAGGAGGGAAGAAGTAAAAAGAATTAGGATGCGTTGTATACATGTATCAACACCTTCTGATGATACAGTCATTATGTACTGTGAAATATACTAATAAAAATTTTGAAAAATGTTTAGACCAAAATACTGATTTCAAAAGATATTATTTCCATTAAGAGAAAATAAACATGCAAAGTTGCATATTTAGAGGCATGACAATTATAAAAAATATCTATCTTAAAATTTTCATTACTTTTGACTATCTAATGAATGATCTATTAATAAGGACTGAAAATTGGCCAAGGCTTTGTCGAACCATCCCCTTGTTAATGGGATTTACCATTATGTCCATTCTTTTGCTCCTGTACTCCTGCTCTACTCCCCATAACCACTGAGCACCTTATTAAATTCTATGTGCTTTGCTTATCTGTTCTTGTTTCTTATTATCTCCGTGCTTTCAGCTAGAGTGTAAACTAAGATCTATGGGAGCAAGGAACTTTGCTTCACCAATACATTCCAAGAGCTTGGAATATAGCTGGCTTAACAGTATTGAGACATAATACATTCTTATTGAATAAATAATAAACTAATATTATGTGTTTAATTCTGTATTTCTCTATATTTATCACAGTGTAGAAAACTCTTTAAGTTTTCAGGAATAGGATTTTTGGGGGACCATTATATAGGTTTGATGCTTTTAGTCCTAAATTGTCACTCCAGGTTCCTCATGCTCATTCATCTGAGGTTATCCCTTCTTTGACAACACTGAGCTTAGACAGTGACAAGATTGACACCTAAGATAATCAGAAAGATTGAAATATTTCAAGGACAGAGTGTTTGAAGAGAACATGACTGTCCAAATTATTTTATATCGGCAACATACATACCTATAGATTCCTTTCTGTGGGAAACCCTAGGATGTATTCCTTCCTGAAACAGAGGGTGTGTCTCCTGTGCAAGACACTCAAGAAACATCTTGACTGTGTTAGGCTGGGCCATTTGAGAATCCATTTGCAATGAGCCTAACCTTCAATGCAGGGCACATGTGGCCTTTGTAGGCCTAATATTGAAAAGAGAATTGGAAATTTAAAGTGGGTTGCACTTTTTAGTCACTGTACTATTTAAATGAAAGTGATAAGATGGTTACATTTTTCTTCAAATTCTTTCAAATTAATTATTTCAAAATGTTTTAAATAGGTAATCTCTTTCCTAAATGTCAGTATTGGATTTCATCTTCATAAGTGATACTAATGAACTATCCAGTATGCTGCAAAAGTACCACTATAATTTGGAGCCTTCTCTGAATTCACTCACATAAAAAGATTTCAATTTTGCTTCTATATCCAGACATTTAGTTTAGCTAAAGTTACTATTCTTTAAAAAAAAGTATGCAGTTAGAAAAGATTATGACTTTTTTTTAAATTTTAAAGAGAACAAAGCAAAACAAAACAAAACAAAACAGAACAGAGTTATTGATTTTTATGTGGTGATTTATAATGCAGTAAATACATACCTATTTTTTAAACAAGATCTACAAACTAATAGTATTCTGTGTGTTTCTTTTGGTAATCACTTATTAATATTTTAAAGGAAAAGCTTTATTATTAATGCTAAGGAGAACTTTCACAGACTTGGTTGATTTCTATGGTTAAACAATTCAGTCTCAAAGAAAGAAGGCACTGCTAACTTCAGTAGTCTGTGGCACAGAGAAAAAATTCCAGAAAATATTCACCAAAAGAAAAGGAAATGAATAGAATAAATGCTCTCTTTTCAAGGTCTTGATGAGATTTCCAGCATACACACTGAATCACTGTGAGCAAATAGGGGCTGACTGGTATTTCAGGATGAAGTGAACTCTGGGTCTCACGTCTCTCTTAGCACATCTCTTATTTTTGGCATTTTGGTGCCTTGAAGTAATTTAGAGAACATTTGGATTGTGAAGCTTCGAGTCATTTTCTTGGGAACCAATACTTGGTTGTCAGATAACTGTAAGACTGTAGACTACAGGGGAAAGAATATTCAGGCCAAAGGGTTGGCAACAGGACAGAGTTGGTGGTGTCTTCTTCTCAGTGTTTTGGGGACCTTAGGGGAAATTAACTATAGAATTAATTATGGATAAAAGAAATGTGGACCAGATAAGACACCTTTTAAGGAATGTCATTTTTCTAAAACTTCAAAAATACTGAGAACAAGAAACTAACAAAGGCTTATAAATTGTTATAGGAAAAAAGTCATGTGTTCCCCTGAAGCAAGGGTAGCTATTGATGTGAAGAGCCAATATTTTTTTTTTCTTTTCTTCTGATTTGGGCTCTGTAACTTCTCTAAAAAGATCAAGGCAGTTTAACATTCAGGGACAGCTGAGGGACAATGTACTTTCTTTCTTTTCTTTTTTAAGGAAAACTTAATGATGAAATACTTGTGTTTCCTATTTATGATATAGCTATCCTCGAGACACAAATCAGCAGCTTTTCAAGGGCTCCATACTTTCTTGCCAAGTCTAAAGCTCCTTGTTTCATAACGAGAAATGAAAATATCCAATAACAGTAGGTGTGGATAGGTCAAAACACTAGACTGAGGGTTCTTCATTTGAAATACAAGCAATGACTTTTTTAAAGGAGGAGTAGAAAGGCTGTTCAGACAGGAGTTTACAGACTTAATGTTTGCTTAGGGTTTGCATGTGTATCTGCAAAGAATTCTCTTAAAATTTCTGTTGCTATGGAAGAAAATTATAATTGAGAACATAGAAATATTCTAATATTGCCAATTCTTTTCCTTATAGCACAAAACACAATTTTGCAAAAAAGGATAACGTTAGTTTTGCTATAAGATGTAGAAAAATACTAAAATGGTGGCTTCCAAAGTTGATCTTATCATGGAGAAGAAAATAAAATCTAACAAAACTAGCCTGTCCTGTATTATTTGAAATACACCCCTAAGTGACTGAAGTGATCCTAGAAAATTTCTTCCAGAGAATCAAAGAACACATCAGGTGAATCACTTGTCCAGGTGGTTCAAAAGAGGATGTACTGAGCTTTCTAAAGCTGAAGGCTTCTTGAAGCTAGGTTGGCTTCTATGGACCTTTTTGCTTGCTTCAGCGTCTTTGTATTCTTTAACTCAAGTCACTCAGTGTTCTGACCACAGGCCTGCCACAGACTTTGGTTTCTATCACTCAAAGAATAGGTTTGCTCATTTAAAATCTGTACATTTGGAAGTCTTTAGTTGTTTTTACCTCTGGCTGACATGATCTTAGATGCATTATGTTTCCAAGAGTCACTTCTTCTTTCTGGATATGAGCTATTGTTACTTATTGTTCCAAAAAGTTGATTTGTAAAATGGTGGCTAAAGATAAAATTATGATGTTAAGTATCTCTCATTATGATAATGATATCATAATTCTCTTTCTATATAAAATGACCACATCTCTTTATTTTACAGTGCTTAAAATGTTATTAAATTTAAATAAATAACTTCAGTTTCTTACCATCCTTCAAAATGCATATTTGTTTCTTATGCACATGTTTCACACAACTAGGCTGTTGGGATTGGATTAGGTTTTATCAGCTATGTAGCTCCATTCTCTCCTCAGCTGGTCCCTCTTTCAGATAAGAAATGCAATTCCTGACATCATAACATGAACAGCTACTTACCAAGTGTTACTCATTCGGTAAAAGCTCTTACCATATGTCATCTCATGTAAACTTTATTGGAATCCTTGGAGGGCTAGCATAACAAACCTTGGAGTGGTTAAACTCCATTTCTTGGCCATGTTCAGTTAATGGATTGTGAAGTTGATCTGTTGGTCCTCAATTACACTGAATAACATGCTCTTAACCACTACTCTGCGTCGACAATAGTCCTGCAATTTGTCATCTAGATTAGGCTTGACTTGTGAATTCAAGACAACCTAGGGCAGCATTTCTCTCTCTGAGGGTGAGAATTGTCTTCCTCATTTTGTGCCGATATTGGTGTCCTTTAATCTCTATCCATTGGCTCTGGTCATCTCCTGTGAGGTGTATTCTCTTTTCTATATCCATTGTCCTGTCCATAGTGATACAGAGTGATGAGCGTTAAAAACGTAGTGCTTAGTGACAGATGAAAGTCACCACTAACAAGTAATCACCAGCATAAGATTAGCTTCAAAGTGCACTGTGGACCCAATTTTATTTCTCTTGTGGGGAAAGCTGACCTTATATATCTATTTTCATTTTTCACAATAGGCAGTTACTAAGTTCCTTTCTGGATCTGGAAGGGCTTATTAAACACTGTCTGTGAGTGTGTGTGTGTGTGCATGTGTGCTGCTGGAGTGGGAGGGGAGTTGAAAGAGACAGATTTCAATTTTAAAGTAGCTTATTTCATACAATACAAGGTCACATGTTACCATACCCAGTATCTTGTATTTTTGTCTATAGATTTTGCCTTTATCTTAAGTATACAACTAAGAATTTAACTCTTGAAAAGAAAGTTTACTATAAATTCTACCTACTATATTGTTTTAAAATTATATTATTATTTTACTTTGGAATTTTTCAACCACAATATGAAACTAGAGGATTCTGGCTTCTTACTTTTTCCTCTTCTCTGCTTATTTTATTCTGAGTTTCTTTTTGCTTTCACCGTTAAGTAAAGCATATCTTATTTTTTAGAGTGAAGTTTGTGCATTCCGGTTCATGACTGGCTAAGAGCATTGATGACACCAGATCATTTCCAATACTTTATACAATCAAGAAATACTTTAGAGTCTATTTATTTTTACTGCAGGTTTATATAAATCTACAAAATTGTCAATTTTGCTGCATATCTTTTCAAATAAACAATAGTGCAATGATTTCCCCAGGGGCTTCGTTCTTAAAAGACGGTCTGAAAAATACCTTTCTTAAATGAGCTGAATACAGCAGAAATAAAATTATTTTTAATTTCAGAGATTAGAGAAGGAACAGTGTTCACTTAACAAAATAACATATTACACTGAATATGTCACATTTGGAGCTTAATGTCATTTGGAGGTAAAGTTAATATATAACAGTAATGAACAGATCTTCACTATATGACTTGATGAGTTTTGCTTAGATATCCTTGAATGAACACAACTGAAATCAAGATACTGAACTCTTCTGCTTTGTGCTAATTTCCAATTAATCCTTAAACCCATAGCTACCACTGCTCTGATCTTAATCACTATATATTGATTTTTGAACTATTTTGGATGTTATATAAATGGAATTACATAACATCTATTCTATGTGCTGGCTTCTTTTGATAAATATAAAGTTATGAGATTCAATCACATTATTATACATGTCATTAAGATTTCTAAATATTATTTCATTGTATAAATATATCATGGTTTTGTTCATTTCAGACCCCTTTTAACAGACATATGGGCTGTTTTCAGTTTTTGATTATTACATGAAGAGCTGGTTGTGCAAATCTTTTCATTTGTCTTAGGTAAATATGTAGATGTGGAATTGGTGTGTCATAGATAGATGAATACTTAACTCCATAAATAACTGACACACTTAGCCTTAGAGAAATTGTCAAACTCTGCTTCTTCATTATCAGAATAATGTGAGAATTTTGCAGCCACATCCCACAGTCTTTGTTGTAACATTTTTTCCCCCTCAATTAGAAACTTCTGATTTGAGTTTTAGCTTTTTGAGCCAGTCTAGAAATAGATTAAAAAATTTTTTTTCATTAAACTTTGTTTTAATAGGTCTCAAAATTCTGTGACAGATTTTTGGTCAAGTTGTTTCCATTAAAAAGTGTTGACTTTAAAAGCTAATAATTTAAAACTGCCATGCACACACATACGCAAAATGGTTCACAAAACATTCTTTTCCTTCTGAAGGTTTTACGACGCATTATTATCATTAACCAGTCTTTCACTAGTAAACCTAAATGACCAATTGGAAGAAACAGTTCTGAGACTGGTCTTCTGCCACTGATGAAGACTGGGGTGGCAGGTGTTAGGGATAATATTCATTTAGCCTTCTGAGCTTTCTGGGCAGACTTAGTGACCTTACCAGCTCCAGCAGCCTTCTTGTCCACTGCTTCAATGACAACTACAGCAACTGTCTTGTCTCATATTGCAAACAGTGAAATGACCCAGAGGTGGATAGTTAGAGAAGGTCTCAACACACATGGGCTTGCCTGGAGCCATGTCAGTGATGGCAGCATCACCACATTTCAGCCCATCTTTCAGCTTCTTACCAGACTGGCAATCAATTTTTCTTTCAGCTCAGCAAACTTGAAAGCAATGTGAGCTGTGTGAAAATCAAGTACACGGGCATAGCCAGCACTGATCTGGCCAGGATAGTTCCGGATAATCACCTGAGCAGTGAAACCAGCTGCTTCCATTGGTGGGTTATTTTTGCTGTTTCAGCAACATTGCCACGATGAACATCTTTGACAGAAATGTTCTTGACATTGAAGCCCACATCCTCCCCAGGAAGAGCTTCACTCAAAGCTTCATGGTGCATTTCAACAGACTTTACTTCAGTTATTACATTGACTGGAGCAAAAGTGACCACCACGCCCGGTTTGAGAACATGTCTCCACTTATCTCACAGGGACAGTACCAACATTACCAATTCTGTAGATATCCTGTAGGGGCAGCCACAAAGGCTTATCAGTTGGGTGAGTGGGTGGAAGGATGCAATCCAAGGCTTCAAGCAGTGTGGTTCCACTGGCATTGCCATCTTTACAAGTGACTTTCCAACCCTTGAACCAAGGTATATTAACACTTGACTCCAGCATGTTGTCACCATTCCAAACAGAAATTGGCACAAAAGCTATGGTGTCAGGGTTGTAGCCAATTTTCTTATTGTAGGTGTTGACTTCCTGAACAATTTCCATGTATGTCTTCTGGCTGTAGGATGGCTCAGTGGAATCCATTTTGTTAACACTGACAATTAATTGTTTCACACCCAGGGTGTAAGCTAGAAGGGCATGCTCATGGGTCTGTCCGTTCTTGGAGATACCAGCTTCGAATTCACCAACACCAGCAGCAACAATCAGGACAGCACAGTCAGCGTGAGTTGTGCTTGTAATCATGTTTTTGATTAAAGTCTCTGTCTAGGGGCATCAACTACAATCTTGGATTTTATGATTAACATTGCCTTACTTTTATGTTATCAAATATCATATTGCTTAGATTTGCACATTTGGACATTTGTGTGGAAATAAATGTAGCATAAATATTCCATGACTGTTCACTTTATAATAAATGTAATCATTTTCATACATGTAGCTTTTTTTATTATTTATCCTTTGAATGTTTGGTAATTTATTCACTTCTACTCTCAGTAAAAAATCTGAGTTTTTCCTAGTTTCCCTTTTCATTAGTATTAAAAAACAATGCTATTCTAAATACATTTACATATATTTCCTGATAAATATATACACAAGTTTCTCTAGACTTAATATTTTGAATAGAAATTGATGAATCTTAAGATTTATGGATTTCTAATTTCCTATACAGTACCTAATTGTTTTGTAAAGTAGCTTTGTTAACTTATACTCTCAGCAATAATGTATAAAATTCTCTTTGTGTTAGCACTTTTTATTGTTTGGTTATTTAATTTTTGTTAATTTGACAAAATGAAAAGGAAATC
The DNA here is from genome assembly GCA_004365215.1 of Cuniculus paca. Classification (NCBI taxonomy): domain Eukaryota; kingdom Metazoa; phylum Chordata; class Mammalia; order Rodentia; family Cuniculidae; genus Cuniculus; species Cuniculus paca. Next base: position 15,818 of record RJWT010007947.1, read on the forward strand.
TCATAGTCTGATTTATATTTCTCTTGATTACTAATGAACAGAGAATATGTTTTCATATTTTTCCATTTGTGTTTCTGCTTCTAGGAAAAGTCTGCTTGATAAAGGACTTCTATCTAGAACATACAAAGAATTAAAAAAAAAATCAGGCCCCCACATTTCAAAGACCCAATCCAAAAATGGGCATCTGAGATGAAAACACACTTCTCAGCTGAAGAAATACGAATGGCAAATAAATACATGAAAAAATGTTCAGCATCATTGGTCATTAGAGAAATGCAAATTAAAACAACTCTGAGATTTCATCTCACTCCAGAAAGAATGGCCAGGATCAAGAAATCAACCAATAACAAATGCTGGCAGGGCTGTGGGGAAAAAGGAACCCTCCTCTGCTGCTGGTGGGAGTGTAGACTGGTGCAGCCACTATGGAAATCAGTGTGGAAGTTCCTCAAAAGCCTAGGATTAGGGGTCCCATTCGACCCAGCTATCCCATTTCTAGGCAAATTCTCAGAAGAATTGAAAACATCATACTACAGTGATGTATGTGCACCCATGTTTATAGCAGCACAATTTGTAATAGCCAAATCTTGGAAACAACCCAAATGCCCATCAGCTGAGGAATGGATAAAAAAGATGTAGTATTTTTATACCATGGAGTACTACTCAGCTATAAGGAAGGATCGTATCAAGGCTTTTATAGGTAAATGGATGTGACTTGAGGCCATACTTATAAGTGAAATGAATCAGACTCACATTTGCAAACACCGTATTGTCTTCCCAGTGTAAGAAACTGAAAGAGTAAATAAGATCCAAAATTTACAGTAGATATTGTGAAAGGGTAAGAAACTACTCTAAGGGAAATAATAACTGGGATGGGGAAAGGAGAAATGAAGGAAGGGAAAAAGAAAAGATATCAATATATATATGTATATATATATACATATATATGATAGCTAAAATGATTGTACTACTAATTCTATTAGTTCTTGGAAAAGAACAGTTAATACTCCTAGGATTAGATCATTTTTTCATGTCTTTATCTGGTAATCTAAGTAACTCTTTTGAAGATAACAATATGCAATGTAACAACCATTGTTAAATTCTTATCATCTTGTTTTGGAAGCTCATATTGTTATTGGTTTTAGTTTTTTGTTGTTCTTGTAGTTGTTTGTTTGTCTCTTTTGTTTTACTTTTCTGTTTTTTTCTCTTTCAAGTAAAAAAACAAAAAAGAAAAGTCTGCATTTCTTCAGCCCATTTGTATTTTTTTTTTGCATTTTTTTTATTTTAAAGAGAACAAAACAGAACAAAACAAAGCAAAAGAAAACAGAATAGAGTCAAACATAATATAGCATTTCAAAACAGAACACTGCAAGCTATACAGGTTTTCAAAACATAGCAACAGGAGATTAACAGTGGTTACCCTAGTGTCTCTTGCTTTCTTCAAAATGGTTGTTCATACATTTACAGACAATAAACTCAAACCATTTGTAATTTTTTGAGACAGGGTCTCACTTTACCTCGAGCTCACTATGTAGCCCAAGCTGACCTCAGCCTCCCAAATCCTGGGATTATAGGTGTATACCACCATGCCTGGCTTAGCCCATTTTATTATAGGTTTTGTTTTTAAAATTATTTGTAGGATTTTACTTTTTTTGTGTATTATATGGTACAAATGACTTCTAGTTCTTAGTTCTGAAGTAGTTGAATTTATTAATCTTTTCCTTTAAGGTCTCTTTGTCTTTTTAAATCTGTCCTTATCTAGAGTTTGTAAAGTAATTTTTCTGCATTAACTTCTAAAATATTTTCAAGTGGGTTTTGTTCTTTTTATTTATATCTTTTTATCCAGTGTTTTGTTGCCATTTAAAAAATTTGCTCCTGTACAGTTTATTACCCGATCTTTCCTGTACATAATCTCTGTCATAGATGATGTTTGTGTGTGGACAAATGTTAACAGGCATTTTGTTCACTTCTATTAATCTATTTTCATCTTCCTGTGCTAATACCACGTAGATACTTATGGCTCCAAAATACAGAGCATATGTCTAAAATGTTACCTTTTTGTAATCTTTGGAAAAATCTGTACAAAATTGGATTTGTTTGTTCTTTAAGCATTTGGCAGACACTTGACCATAAAACTATCTGGGTGTGGTATGTTCATTGTATGAAGGACTGTTCAGGTTGGTATAATGTTACCCATAGAGTTAATTTGTCTTTTCTTTCTCTGTTTTATCTGTCATTGTGTTTTAAATTGCATTTTTGTTTATTAATGATTTCCCTTTACTCTTTTTTTCTTAATTCATGTCGCAAAGATGATTAACAGTTTAATATTCTTCACAAAATTTTTTTGATTTAGTTTTTACCATCATACTTTCATTGTTTACTTAGATTAAATTTTGCTGTTGTCCTTATCCTCTTTATTTGGCTTCTTTGCGCTTACTTATATTGTCCTCCCTCAAGGATTTAAATTGATCGTTTATACTACTAATTTCTATCCTTCTTTATTCAGTAATACAACCATTCCTGGCTATTAATTGATATCAAAATGCCATTTTGGATATATCTCAAGTTATGATGTGTAGAAATTTTATCTTTATTTATGAGTATTTTATAGCTCCTGTTGTGACTGCCTTTTTTGATCTTTACTAATTCTAAGCATTCAACAAAATTTTTTCTTGTGTGCTTACTATGTTTTCAGGTCTTTTCTAGTCTCTTGGACTATATCAATGAAAACAAATATACAAATAAAGATCTCTGTAGTACTCAAACTGTTGCACTTCCCCACATTCCGCCAGCTCATCTTGACATCTCTTGCAGATGGTTCCCTTATATGCTAATATCTTCCTGCATCTCTCTGGCCAGAGATGTTCTCTAGCCACAGAACACTTGACCAGGTAGGTAGTTCAGATGTGCTGTAGCATTAGTGTCTCAGGAACTTTTGTCAACCACTCAAGTACAGAGGTGACTGACAACAAGTAAAGTTAGGGGGTGATTCTGCAATACATGTCATCCAGTGTTCTGAGGTTTCACAGTGAGATCGCACCACAGTTTCCTCAGTGGTAACTTGCACAATAGCACAAATGTTATTGACTTTCTTTCCCTTTCTCGTCTCACTTTAACATTCACTGCGATCCTTGGTGTTATCTTTTTTATTAGTACATGCTTATGATACAGAATAATTGCATTAATCTTGGGAAATTGGTACATATATGTACAGATACTGAATTTTAATCATTTTTGCTACAATTTTTTTTTTGGTGGCACCAGGGATTGAACTCATGACCTCGTGCTTGCCAGGCAGGCAGGGAATTTTAATCATTTTTATATCCCTTCCCCTTCCCAACACTCCAGTTCCTACATCTCCTTCCCATTTACACAAAGACTACCTCCCTTTATCCTTTCATCTGTCTTTTATTTTACTCCTCAAATTATTTATGTGTTTGGGTTCTCATATAAAAGACACCAGATAATATTTAATGTTTTGTGTCTGATTTATTTCACTTAGCATTATGATGTAAAAGTGCATCCACTTTCCTACAAGTGACTCAAATTTATGCTTCTGAGTAGTACTTTACTGTGTGTACATACCACATTTCCTTTGTCCAATCACCTGTTGATGGTAGGTAGGCTGCTTCCAAAATTTATCCATTATAGCTTGTACTGCTATAAACATGGGTATAAATGTGTCACTGTAATATGTTGTCTTTAACTCTTTCAGAAAGGTATCCAGAATGGATATAGCTGGGTCAGATGGAATTTTTATTTCTATTTTTTTTTTAGCAATCTCCATACTGATTCTCATAGTGTTTGTAGTGGTTATATTACTATAACAGTGTAGAGGGATTCCTTTTCCTCAACAACCTCCCCAACATTTGTGGTCTTTTGGGTTTTTGTAATAGCCATTCTTTCTGGAGTAAAATAGAATCTTAGTGTTTTGATTTTTGTTTTTCTGACTGCCAAAGATGCTGAACATTTTTTCATGTACTTATTGTTCATTTGTACTTCTTTTGAGAAGTGTCTATTCATTTCATTGTCCAGTTTTCATTGCACTTTTCATTTTGGGGAATCTAATTTTTTGAGTCCCTTAGATATTCTAGATAATAGTTCTGCCAGAGGAGTAGATGGCAACGTTTATTTTTCCATTCTGTAGGTTGTCTCTTTACTCTGTTTTTTCCTTTGCTATGCAGAAGCTTTTTAATTTATATAATCCCGTTTGTTAATTTTGGGTGTTTTTTCTTGTGAAATTGGTTCTGTTCAGAAAGCCTTTGCCTATGCTTATGCCTTTAAGAGTTTTACCTATTTTATCTTTTAGAAGATTCTGCTTTAATATCTATGTTTTTGATCCATTTTGATTAGATTTTAGTACAGAATTAGTCATAGGTTATATGCAGAAGATTGAATCTAGAACCACAGTTTCTCAGCACCATTTGTTAAAGTGATTGTCTTTTCTCCAGCATATGGTTTTGGCCCCTTTTTTAAAGATCAGATGTCTGAAGGTGTTTGGGATAGTTTCTGCATCCTCAATTCTGTTCCATTGATCCACATGCTGTTTTATGACAGTACCTTGCTGTTTTTATTGTTGTGGCTTTGTAACATGTCTTGAATTCTGATTGGGATGCCTCTTGTTTTTCTCCTGTTGCTCAGGATTGCTTTGGTTATTTTGGGTCTCTTCTGGTTCCATGTAAATTTTAGAATGTGTTTCAATTTGGTTAAGAATGCTGTTATTATTTTTTTGGAATTGCATTAAATTTATATATCATTTTTTGTAATATGACCATTTTGACAATCCTGGTTCTGTGTATACTGGAACAGGGGATATTTTTAAATGTCTTTTTCAATCTCTATTTTTCAAAATATTATAGTTTCAACATAGAAGTCTTTCAGTATTTTGGCATGTCAAATTTCTAGGTATTTAAGTTTTTTTGAAACTACTATGAATGGAATTGTTTTCTTGATTTCTTTTTTCTGTGTGTTAGTTGTTGGTATACGGGAATTCTATTTGTTTTTGTGTATTGATTTTGTTATCTTGTTACTGTGCTGAATTTGTTTATTAGTTCTAAGCTTCTTTTGGTGGAGTATTCTTTGCATTTTCTATGTAAAAGATCATGTAAGTTGTGATAAACAATATTTTGCCTTCTTCCTTTCCCAAATATCTTTTATTTCTTTCTGTTTTCTGATTGTGCTAGCTAAAGTTTTGAATACTTGCATCTACAACTTTATTTTAGGGTGATTTAAAACAAACTAAGATCTTCATACAGATCATATTCTAGTGGAGTAGAGAATAACAATAGAGATAACAACTAAATTGCACAGTATTTTGCAAGGTGATAAGGGCTGTGGAAAAAATAGATCTAGGTGAAGAGTATTTGGAATGACAGGTGAAAGTTTGCAATTTCATGTAAGGTGGTATTGATAGGCTTCATTGAAAAAATAATATTTGAGAAAAGACTGTAGAGTTGACAAATTTACCAATATGAGTATCTAGGGGAGGAGAATTCAAGGCGTAAGTGTGCATCTGTGAGGATATGTCTGGTGGGTTTGAGGAGTAATGAGGACCTCTGAGTGGCTGAAAGGGCAATGTGGAAATCATGGTTTAAAACATAGTGAAAACAGTTCACACTAGGTCTTTAGACCATTGTTGTGGATTTTAGTTCTTGCTTAGTTAGATGGCAGAGTAATTGGAAGCACTGGGGCTGCTGTGGTGAGACTCCCTCTAGATGCCAAAGATTTACAAGGGAAGTAACTATGGGAAGTCATTGCTGTAATTCAGGTGACAGTTAAAGTGGTTCACTTGAGAGTGGAAGTACTGAAGAGGGTGGCAAGTGGGCACTTGTGAAAATATTTTGAAGGTAAAGCTGAAAGGTTTCCAGATGATTAAGTATGGACTGTAAGAGGAAAAAAGGGGTCAAAGGTGAGTCCTGAGTTTTCCTTTGGCCATTTACCAAGATAAATGGGATGTGGGAAGGGCAAGTTGGGTCAGAAGATTTTGGACGCATGGGATTTCGAGGCCTGAGACTGGGTGACATTCCCAAGATGTGGAGGAAGAAGAAAGACCTGTGGTTTGAGCTAAGTTAATACTAAGTAGCATTAAGTGGTTGTAGAAGATGAGGAAAGAAAATTGGGAATTGAATTTAATAACAACAAGGGAAATATTGTTTGACAAGATAAAGTTTGATTGGCCAGAATGTGAGGGTAAAAATCATATTGATGTTGGTTTAATACATAGTCAGAGAAGATAAAATGCAGATAGAAGAACAGATTATTATTTCAAGCTTTGTAGTAAAGACAAGCAAGGAAGTGAAGCAGTATATGGTGAGAGAAGTGGAGATAGGAAATTTTTATTCACCTTACAGTTGGGAAAAATTAACTGTGTTTGCTAATGATGGAATAAAGAGAGAAGACTTACTGGTGCAAATACAGTTTTGGAGACTGAAAGAGAGACAAAGGCTCACATTATCAGTATCAATGGAAAATAAGTGGAATTTTATAAATGATAGCAACATGAAGTTTTAAATTTTAATATTTATGTTAGCTTATGCATTTTGTATTGATCATATAAATGTATCAGCAATGTAAAACTACAAGTACAGTGTAATAAATGGCCATAAAAATCTATGCATCTACTACCCAGGTTGTTTACAATCCAAATTATATTATTTGTGTCTCCCCATTGTAACCTTCCCACCTTCAAAAGTGTTCAATATCTGAAGTTTCTTGATAACAATTTCCTTAGTATTCTTTACATTTTCTGTTTATATATTTATTCCTCAATATTATCATTTAGTTTTACATGTTTTTCATTTTAGTAGAGTTACTAACATGTATGTTTTTTGCTTACGAGACCCATCTATACTCATGCATTTAGTGATAGTTTGCTCATTTTATTTGTTAGCTATTGATGAAAATTTAGATGGATTCCAATCCTTGTTGGTGTTATGGATAATGCACAGTGTTATGAAAATTTTTGCACAGTGTATAAATGCACATGAGCATGAGTTCTTCTTGGGCATTTACTTATATATTATTGGAATTATTGGATCATTGAGTATTAAGCATTTTTAATTTTAGTAGATAACAGCAAAGTTTCCCAAAGTGTGTGTGGGTCAGTTTATCTTCTATTATCTGTGTATGAGGTTTCCCTTGCCTTTTGTGCTTACTGCAAATGACATTGTCAGAATTTTGAAAATTAGAAAATGCATTTTGGTATATGATAGTGTTTTAGTCTGATTTTACCTCTTTTTATTTTCTCAAATACAAGTAAGATTGAACATCTTTTCATATGTTCATTAGCCATTCATCACTTTTTTTATTTTTTTCATAAAGTGCCTTTTTAAGTTTTGTTCCCTTAAAAAAACTTTGGATTGTCTTTTAGATTGATGTCTAGAAGTGTAAAAAAATCTAAATTTCTTCTAGGGATATGTTTTATGTCATTTTAAAATGTTAAATACAGTAAACATATTTACTTAAATTTTGTACCCAATTTTTCAAATGTTTAAAGTCCGTGGATCTGGTGCTGCTGTTATTTCTACTAACTTTTGTACCCAGTGGGTTGAATACTCATGTTTGTGAATTTTTTATTCTGACTTTATAGTCTTTGGGAGTTTATCTGAGGTAATTCTTTTGAGGTTGGTTTTAAGGTGTTTTCTTCTGGAATGACTTGAGTTTATTTCTGCTTGATGCTAAAGTGAATCCATGCCACCTTAAATTACTGCCTAATTACTTGCCTTGTTGGGAGTGGAAGAAGCAAGTATTATGATTTCAGATCTCTTTCAGCTGAGATCAGGTTTCAAATAAAGAGTTCTCAGGACAGATGAACTTCTCTCTTGTCTTAGAACTAATGGCAAAGAAATAGGCAAGAATGTTCATCTTCTTGTTGTGCAGCATGATGTCACTAAAAAATTTTGGTTCAGTATCTCCCCAACATATTGGCTTACAGGGATTTTATTTTATTTTTTGGAGTCTCTATTCCAACCATCCCCTCCTTGTAGTTTCTAGGCTTATCCTTGTTCTTTCATAATGGAGTCTGTTACGCATGAAGCTATAGGCTTCTGGGAATTAGTAGATATTCCCATGACAAATTCTAACATCAGTATTTTATTATTTGTCTAGATTCTCCTTTTTGTTATTTTTTGGCCTCTGAGAATTGTTCTCAATTTTTTGTCATTTCCTCTGTGCAGTTATAGAGATTTCTTTTTCTTTTCTTGTTTCTTTTTTTTTTCTTTTTCCCTACTTCATTCAACCTTTTAAAGTGGTCTGTCCTATGATGATTTTTCATGATGATACCTTATGTACCATATTGTGGGGAAAAAATGAAATATATTTTACTTAGGTAAGACATAGAGCAGATTCAAGGTAATCATATAGACTATCTCTTTTGGTTTAGGTGTTTTATGAATAAGGTGAAAATCATTGGGTTAATCCAAGAAGACAAGAAGTACCTATGCCAATGGACCATATGGTTAGGGGGAAATTATTTGAAAATTAATAATAGACAGTGAGAGAAGCCAGTTGAGAATACAGTACCCGCATTTGTTCTGTGGTTTCACAGGTGTTGACAAGAAGTGTTAAGAGGGGAAATACTTTACTATTGAGATTTGTTTCACAAATTGCTTATTTAAATTCAATGACTGAAGTAATTAGAGTAAAATTCATTTTCCTTGAAAATAGCATTTTAACATATTTAAATTTACATTAACAAATAAAATGCATACATTTGTTTTGCAGACTACTGGTTAATATCTGCAAGTTGACTTGTAATAGGTCAACTAGTATATAGCTAGTATATAGCTTAACAACACATAGGAATTATTTGTCTGAGAAACTTTTACTACTAATTTGAAACCTTCAGTTTTGATTTTTGAAATGTTTTTAACTGATAGCTGAAATTTATTCTTATTTCAAAAATAATCATCATTTGGAAATATAATTTGTCAAAAATAAAATTTTCATCTGAACAAAGTGTATTAGTAAAGATTATTCAAACACTTAAAACATATTTTTTGATTTCCAGGCAAAATTGCTAAAACATGATTATGATATTATAATTTTATTGTGTTTTTATCAATTTCTATTTTTAAAAATATGTAGTTTAAATATTTAATGTACAACATGTGACTTAGGAAATAAACATACAAATGCAAGGTTAAATGTAAACCTTATTGTGTAAACCATTTTCACTGACAAGTTAAAAATGCTTAGACTCGAAGTGCAATAGCAAATCATTTCCAATTAAAGAAGAATTAATTTTAGCCTATTTAAATAATATCCTTTGGGAGCAGCGTGGCGGCCGCTGCTCCGGACAGGCTTGGGTCTGGGGCAACTGCAGCGAACACCACCTAGCTATGCACATTGAGATCGGGCGACTAAACCCATAGAAATCTGCGCCCAGCCCCCATTGACCAAGGATGTTTGGGGCATCCCGGGGGTTTTCTTACACCCCGCCCCTTCGCCAGGGCGACCCAGCGGCGGCTGCTCTGAGCCCGGCTTGAGTTGAGTGTGCGACCAGCAAGTTCTGCCTGGCTGTGAGGCTTGGTACTATGCCAAGAGACCGGTAAGAGTTTGTGTCCATCCGCCATCGGCCACAGACATTCAGGGAATCCCTGGGGCCCTGCCTACCTGCGCCCCACCCACTCACCAGGAGCCACTGCTCTGGGCCTGGCTTGGGTTTGAGGTGCGACCAGCGAATTCCACCTAGCCATTCAGCTTGGGACTTTGCCAGGAGCCCGGTGGGAGTTTGTGTCTGTCCCCCATTGGCCCGGGTGTTTGGGCATCTCTGGGGTCCTGCTTAGGCCCCATCCATTCACCCAGAGCGGCTCAGCAGCTGCTTCTCTGGGCCTCACTTGCACTGGGGGTGTGCACAGCGAATTCCACCTGACTGTGCGGCTTGGGACCTTGCCAACAGACAGGTAGGAATCTGCACCCCTTCACCATTGGAATGGGAAGTTCGGAGCTTCCCTGGCATCCTGCCTGGGCTCTGCCCAGACACCGCCCAGCAACAGAACAGCCACAGTGGTAGTCTTGGCTGGAGCTGAAGGAGTGCACTGTGAGTATCACCTAACGGCACCTCAACTGTGCACGTTGGATTCACCTCCCACAGTGGAATACAAGAAAATGACAAAACAAAAGGCAAAATGCAATCTTGCACCTCCAGTCCTTCCCAGACAAGCCAAAGAGACACAGACACAGAAGAAACTACGAGCCACATATCTGAAACTTTGGAAATGATAGCAACTGAAGTAAAGAAACAACTCAATGAAACTTTAAAGGAACTGAGGTTAGGAATGATTTCCCAGGTAAAACAAGAGATAATAAATGTAGTGAAAGAAATGCTAAGCACATCTAAAGAAGATGTAGTTGGAAAAATAGAGGAACACTGAAAAAGGATGGAAACCTTGAATGAAGAATACAAGAAAGAATTAGAATGCATGAAACAGATTCAAAGAGATAGCCAGGAAATGAGGCATTCCACTGAAAGCTGGCAAAGCTGCCTCAATGAATGTGAAAATAGAATTTCAGGCCTCGAAGACAGGATGGCACCTAGTGAGAAAGAAAGGAAATATCTTTTAAAAATAGCAAGGAATCAGGAAACAGCAATTCAGCAGTTGCAAGATGATGCAAAGAAAAACAATATAAGACTAATAGGTGTAAAGGAAAAAGGAGAAAACATAAAAGATATAAAATCACTATTTAAAGAAGTCATAGCTCAAAAATTTCCCAAACATGGGAAAGGAAACTGACATACAGATAAGTGAAGCATATAGAGCTCCAACTACCCATAACCAAATAAATCAACACCCAGACATACAATTATCAGCATTCCAGAAATTCAACATAATAACAGAATATTAAAAGCTGTGAGAGAAAAGAAACAAATCACCTATAAAGAAAAGCCTATCAGAATCACAGCAGACTTCTCAACACAAACAATGAAGTCAACAAGAGCATGGAGTGAAGTATTTCAAGTTCTAAAGGAAAACAACTTCCAACCCAGACTGATGGACCCTGCAAAACTATCCATCAAAATTGATGGAAGAATAAGGTACTTCCATGACAAAGAGCAGATGAAGAACTTCATGACCACCAAACCAACCCTGCAAAGAATACTGAA
>RJWT010007948.1:0-26920 GCA_004365215.1 Cuniculus paca
AGGCTGGGCCAAGGCACCAGGATAGTGCGGTGTATCAGTCAAGGTTTACTAGAGAAACAGATATAATACAAGATAGACAACTGTATAAGAAATTACAAGATTGGCTTACAACAGTCAGCCACAAAGTTGAAGGAGGGAGCGTGCAGAGGGGGTCTACGTGCTGGAGGTTAAAGGGGTCCAGTCCAAGGGCTGGAGCTTACTGCAGTGTCCCGTGCAAGTCCATGTCAGAAGGCCGATGGGTCTACGACAGAGCACTAAAGAGTCTACGACACAGGCTGGAGAGTCCCAGGCAGAAACTGAAGAGTCTGTGCCAGAAGCCAGGAGATGACGTCCAAGCTGAAGGCGAAGACTGGAGCTCCTCCGAAGAAGCAGCCCCCAGTCCCTCCTCCTTTGTCTTTCATTGTATGCAGGCTACTCCCCTGGGGTGGGTGTAGCACTCACACCATCTGCCTGCCCTCCTCTTGCACAGGATGAGGATGTTACAAACTGAGGATGTTACAAACCAGGGACCCTGGCCCCATGCTGAATCACTTAAACTTTTGATCTTCTTAAATTGACACAGTGAACAGCATCCTAGAAGGGTAACTGCTTGTTCTCTACACCCCAGGATGTGGAGCTGCTGAGTTTCTTAGTTAAGCATCTAGACTTCTCAAGTTGACACAATGTACAAACCATAACATGCAGCTAGGTGAGGATGTGGCCAGGAGGACCTCATAAGGGCTGAGAAGAGGAGCGTGGAAGGGAGAAGGAATTGGAAATGGCCAGGCCTCTTGAGATGCAAGAAAAACCCAGCAATGCCTGGGCCTGGGCTTAGTCAGGAAGGGGGGCAGCATCCCCTCCTCTCTGATCAGTGATTTCCAGGGCTCCTGGTGTTTGTCCCTTGTCTATCTGATGCCCTGTGTTAGTGTTTCTACCCTGTGCCTTTATACTCAAATCATTAAGAACTCGGCTTTATTACATCCTTTTCTAGTCTAGGTCCATAAAGATGCCTTCAGAAACAGTTCGGAAATCTCCGGCTACAACACACAATGGTATTTTTTCCTAGCTCATGGCCAGGAGGGAGCTCAGCTAAACCTTGCTTTAGTCTTAGAAGCTACTCAAGAAGACAAGAAGTTATTCTGTTGCATTGAAAATAGTAAGCATTTCTGAGTCTTACATTGCTATTTTAATGATAAATTTAATTTTTTTACTTTTAATTCAAATTTTTTCAGTGCTGAGACTAGAACCCAGTGCTCATGCCTGCTAGGCAAGCACTTTACTACTGAGCTACATCCCCACCCCAATAAATTTAAATTTAAAAAAATGTTTATTCTTCTTTTAAAAAACCTTTGCATGACCCTGTAAAAATGGGCATTATTAAGAAAACACCAAGGCATACAAAACTAAAGGGACTTCGCTAAGATGGCAGACCTACATGTTGCACAGGTAGCTAGGTTATCTCTACTCCATCTGAATTTGATTAGGATTGAATAATACAGACAAACTCAAGCCCATTACCATCTCTTCCCAGAGTCACAGACCTCGGGAAGTAACCAGCCCTGAACCAGCTGCCGCCTCTGATTTCATCAAATCCTTGCAAGCAGGTCACCATGATACAGGTGTGGTTTGTCCCCGGCAGGCTCATGTGCCAGGGTCCTGGGTTCCCAGAGTGACATTGCTGAGGTAGCGGGACCTTTAAGAGGCATGGCCTAGCAGGAGGTAACTAGGTCGCCGGGCTCTACCATCATGAAAGGTTGGTGCTGCCTTCGGAGACCGGCGAGTCTGGCAGGAAGTGGATTCCTCCCCACCACAGAGCAGGTTGCTATGGAAAGATCGCGCTGCCCCCTGTGGCTCTCTAGCTTCCTCGCTTGTACACAGGGACAGTTTTCTTTCTACTCTTTAACCAGGCTGTGGCACAGCAAAGTGTCCCTGGCAACTACCAGCGTTGTGTCTTTGGACTTTCCAATGTTCAGAATTATGAGACTAATAAACTTACTTTCCTGATGCACCAGCTTCAAGTATTCTGTAGAGCAACCCGAACCGGGTTCAAGATAAAACCAAGGAGCCAGAGACGGTGCCAATTAGAATTTAAGAGCCTTTATTATCCAGCTGGCGACTGGACAGCAGGACCCACGCAGGGAACCACTGTGCAGTGCCGAGTGAAGGGATAGCTAGGTATTTATGTACTACAACCATACCCCCGGTGACAATGGTTACAATTACACATGCATCTATAACATCCTGGTTGGCATACCTGCTGGGGCACGGTGCACCAAACAGGCCTGAGAATACAGAACTAAGTCACATTCTCGGGGTGGGGGTAGTAGCCTCACAAGCAAGGGAGTAGGGAGGTACAGACAGGGTTCAATAGTTTTTCTATTATGTCAGCCTACAACACAACCCAGTATGGACTATGGCGTGACCCTATGAGGCGCTGACACACCATTTTACAGATGGGGCTCTTGGGGGCTCAGTTCTGATTCACCCTCACGCTGGGGAATGGGAGATGCTGAGTTTCAGTTGCCTCCACACGGAGAGCAGGCGATCATTCTCAATCGCTGACTGACCAATGTTAGGGAGAATCTCCTGTCCCTCTCTGATATCACTTGTGTCGGAGGCAGCACATCTGGAGGAGCCGCTGGCCATCACAAACACGTAGCAAGGAGGACACATCTCCCAGGGAAAGGGCTCCGAGGTCTCCAGCTTCCAAGCCTGCTCTGCCCCATAGAGCTATATACCCCTAAGCAAGTTACCCAACCTCTCTGTGCCTCATTCACATCTAGAGTGGACTGCACCACATGTGGCTGCAGAGTGAGACAAGGTATGCAGAGGCCCAGGCTGGCACATGGCCGCTGTTCAGTGATAAAGGGCGCTGTTCAGTGATAAAGCCTTAGAAGTTTTTCCCACTGAAGCAAGGCTCTGTGATGGCCCCCACCACTGCAGGCGGTGAGGAGTCCACAGATGCTTTTGCAACCTCAGACACCTGAGGCTTCCTGGGGCTCAGGCCGAGGGCCAGCACTCCACCAGCAGGAGTCACGCATGGGGCAGCTCGGCGGTGGTCTGGCATTATGCTTCAGGGGATACTGAACACTGGCCTTCTTTTCAGGACTCAGTCCTGATACTTCTTAAAATTTAAAGTCAACAGCTTCAACTCCGTCTTCGGAATGACTCTGTGTGTGTAAGGCAGAGGACAAGGAGCCATTTGGGGGGGTGTCTCCCTTCCCAGTGGGACACTATGTGCCCACCACAGTGGCCTCAGAGCCATTGGGAAGATCAACCCTCTCTAGAAGCGATGCAGCCCAGAACAAATGGACCCGTCTCCACCTCCGTTCAGAGGGAGGAGTAGGTTATGAGATTGTCCTGCTAGAGTCTGGGTCTTGAATGTTCCCCCAAGGGCCACGTTGAGGTTTGGTCCCCAGCCTGTGGCACTACTGAGAGGTCATGGGACCTTTGGGAGTTGGGGGCCTAGCGCAGGAAGTGAGCTGACCGGGGCATGCTCTTTTCTTCCTGGCTCCCATGCGGCAAACGGGCCTGCTCTCACGTGTGCTTGGCTATGCTGGCCTGCATCAGCAAAGCCAGGGACTGACTCTCCGAAGCTGGGCACCAGTCAACCTTTCCTCCTTGGCTGTTGATTCTCTCAGGTATTTTGTCCGGAAGCAGAAAGCTAATGAATGCAGTGTCCCCAGCTACTGCCTCCTGGATGGGAGAGATGGCAAGATGACCAAGCGCCTCTAGGAGTCTTCAGCAGACCAAGTCGTGGCAATCCAGGGTCTCCATCAGCCAAGATTTGAGCTGCTGCTCTTCCAACGCGTTTCCTACCACCCTCCCGGGACAGAGGGCTCCCCGCTCCCTCCTGGGGTCAAGCTCCTGCTTCCAGTGCTGTAGGTGACATCCCATTCCCAGAGGCGACTCGGTCAGGTCTTACGTCTCTTTGTCACCACTAATTTTAATCCGGAGGTGATAGGTTAGAGTGAGGTGCTCGCTACTAATATCGAAGTGGCCTTCTAGCAGATTTACAGTAGTTCTGAAATAACCTATCAGCTGCATCCCTCCAGGGGCCCAGGCTCCGTCTGAGCTGGCGCTGTCCTGGCCCGGGTCAGCGACACTTAAGGGAAGGACCAGCAGGTGGCGCTGTGGCTCAGGCCGGCGTTGGCTCCAGAGCTTCTTACCGGAGCCCAGGCCTCCAAAAGAAGGTGAGAAAAGACCTTCTTCCGAGACCTTAGGCACCTACCGCAGCACCTCTTGTCGATCTGTGCCCTGCACAGGAAACCTGAGCTCCACCGTGAGTCGACTTTGCTGCCTGCCCTTGAGTGTAGCCACACCGAAGCTCTCAGGAGTGAACCCAGAAACGACTCAAGGAAGCCAGCTCTCAAGGTGGTCGCAGTGATAAACAGCACAATTAGATGAAACTGCCCTACGACTAGGCCCTGTGACCACGGCTCTGCTCGCCCCTGAGACCCGGCTCTTACATGCACACACGCATTTGTTTTTAGCGGGGAGGAGCATCTTAAACATCTCCTCCTTGCCAGGTCTGCCATCTGTAAAATGAAGGTGATACCTTTGTTCGGTTCAATTAGTTAATGTCAGGCAAGCTCCCTGAAGATGAAAAGTGCTAAATTCTATTTATCAAATATTTAATTAGCCACACTTGGGAATGATTCATAATCATCTATTCAACTCGCTGAAAACCAAGCAAGGGAAAGGGAATGATCGGAAAACATAATTTTAAATACAGGGTTTCCTAGATTTTGTACCTGTCAAGACTCTAAGCGAATTTCCGAATTATCACTGCAATTTTCCCCCTGTTCCCCACAAGCAGGAAGAAACAGGCTTTCTTGCCACTTGGCCCATGGGCTCCAACAGCAGCTGCCCACCCATGTTCACACCTGGGGAGTAGCCTGGCTGGAGGCAGCAGCATGAAGTCCGACCACAGGGAAGACTCAGGGGAGACCTCACTCTCAGCCCCATACCTCTCTCAACCAAGCGGATCCCGTCAACTCATCCAGCAAGGTCCACTTCCGGTTCCAACTTCTTACTTCCGGTCTGTCACACAGACTAACCCCTTCGGCTCTGGCAAGGATTGAACGGAAGAAATTGGGTCATGAGGGAGACACGGGCACTTTTACATGAAAAACACCCATGAACTCAGAGTTTTAAGGTGATTCAGAGCCATTTCCAATTGCTCTGAAGTACAGCAAATATGGCCCCATCTATCTTTATATGAGGGCTATGATCCCACCAAGACTTCTGTATTACATTGCACACACAAGCCTCTAGCAGCAGGGTTGTTCTCATCCGTCCATTCATTCTGCAAATATTTATTGAGCACCTGCTCTGGTATAAACGCTGTGCCGGATATGCAGGTTAGACAGATATGGATGATTGTCTTTCAACTGCTGGTCAAGTATAATTTTCAAGAAGTTAAAGCAAAAATCATACAGATAGATGGGGAGCCCATATGTTATTTTGGATCCTCTAGGAAGTAGGTGCTGAGACAAGGGTAGATGTGCAAGACATTAACTGGAGAGAAGAAAGACAGAAGGAACAGGAAGAGGCAGGGCTCCAGAGGATGAGACAGGTCTGACTCTTAGGAGACGGGGAGGAGGAAGGATGGAGAAGAAATGGTCTCAGACAAAACAGCATCTCTGGGAAAGCCGCAGCCATCCTAAGGAAGCCCTAGAGCAGAGGGTGCTCCTCAGAGAAGATGAGTAGAGATGTCCAGGTCCCTGTACCCTGCTGGGCTCCATCACTGGCAGGACCCGACCTTGACAGGAAAGCGGTAGTAAATCCAGAACCACTGTGCCGAGAAGCCGCTGGTCCACCACAGTCCCTATGCAGGCTCTTACCTGAAGGCTGCTGAACAGCACATTTACACAGCCACTACAGGCCAATGAGCTACTGAAATCACGAAACTGCTAATGACTGAACTATCAGGATGGCGATGCTAGTTCAGACAAGGCAAAGAGAAAAAGCACATATACACAGATACATACATATCTATGTAGATAAAGAGATAATGGGAAAAGAAATGATGGAATCACTTTTAAAAATTATATTTAAAGTTAACATCCTACAAGGTAATAAAAACTCAACATTGGTAGCTATTTTTTTCTACCAGGCAGAAATCTCTTGCAGTTTTTTCTAGAGTTAATATATGTGTAACATTTAGAATCCTGGCCTAATCAATAGTAAATTGTAAGTCAGACATGATGATATTCCCAGGAGTCGACTACTATTGAAGAATGCTCTCATAGGAGGCAGAGTCATCTCTATATCCTCATTTTGGATAATTAATAATTCTGGGGGCTGACAGTGTAGGGAGACAGGGATATAGGCAAATAGCCAGTTAAAACACTGTGTGACAGATGCTACAACAGGGGTCACCTATAGAGGGGCAGTTAACTCAGTGTAGCATATAGAGGCATAAAGGAAGCCACAGGAAATATGTGTCACCTGAGCTACGAGAATGATAGAATTAACCAGGTATGCATGAGGGGGCACAGCAGTGGGCCAGAGCTGCATGGAGCCTTACTATGACACCGCTCTAGATCTACAAGCGGCTGAGGGACAAGAGGGGCCAATCTCGAGGACCCGGAGCGAGTGCTGAGCTTGGAAAAGCCAGCAGGTTAAATAAGGAACTATCTTGCATGCCATGCTCAGGAATTTGGATTTGTATCCGGAATGTAATGGGGAGACACGAAGTGTTTGATATGAAAACACAGTATGATCAGTATGTATAGATTTGTTTTTAGTGGCTGCTCTTGCTGAAGGGTGGAAGATGGATTGAATAGAGCCAAAGGTATAGTCACGAAGCTGCTGTAATTTAGGTAGGAAGCTTTGGTGGCCCAAACTGGGGTGGCAATGACAGGGCAATGCTCAGGCAGCAGGGGTACATGGTGAGCTGGCTGCTCCCCACCACTACAGTTAATCTCCTGCTCATCAGTAGGATCCTTAGTCAGCTGCATGAAAGATGTTAGGGCCAAGAAAGAGATGACGCAGTTGTCAAACTCTTATGAGCCATGGTCCACACCTGCCTGCAGTTGTGAGATCAGATTGCAAACACCAGAACATACAGAGTTTTATTCTTATTGAAAAGGGAAGCCATTTAGCAGAGTGTGTGGTGTCACTTATATTTGCAGATGATCCCTCTAGCTAGGAGCCCATAGGTCCAGATTTGGTCTAGAAAGTCCTGGTTTACGTCTTTTGCCTGGAGTAATTTGTTTGTAGAACTTCCTTTCATTTTCTTAAGTGTCCTGGTTTGGACCACAAATCATAAGATTCCCCCTGGAGGAGAGGTGGAGGTGGCCATGGAGTGAGCCTACAGCTCAGCTAGAGGCCACGATGGGGTCCTGGATGGGATGGTGGCCAGAGCAGGAAGGCACTGGTGTCCTTGGGATGGTTCATGGAAGGAGACCCAGCAGGATGGCAGCTGGGTTAATGGGGCAGAGGAAGGAGAGGAATCCAGCACCCATGAACTATGCCCAGTCTATAAATTTCTTGCCTATATCCCTCTCAAATCTGCCATTCTTCTTCCATTCCCACACCCATTTCCCTGGTGCAAGCTTCTTCCTTCCATCCCAGTGGGTGTCAGTCATTGTCCCCCTGGGTGATGGTTACACCTCTGACACTGAGGCCTACATCAAGGGCAGGACCCTGAACTTGGCAAAACACCGCCCTTCAAATCGACTTCTCTTGTCCCTATGTGGAATGTCCCTCAGGTGTCCTCAATACCCTTTCATCCTTTGGGTCACTCTGGATTTATGCCTGTGGTCTCCTCCTGCCATCCCTGCCAACTAAAATTTAAATGTCACCTCCTCAGTGATGTCAGTCTCTTCTCCAAATGCCCAAGGCTCTCCAATTTACCTCTTCCATGGCTTCACTGTAGTCTGTCTTGTTTTTATTTTTGTTGTTGCTGTTGTTGTTGTTGTTTGCTTGGGGTTTTCTTGTTTTGGTTTGGTTTGGTTTGGTTCTGAAAGTTGAGCTCACAGCCTCACACTTGCCAGGCATGCTGTAGTCTGTCTTGTAAAACAGTCAGGCATGTGTGAGCTGCTGAGGGAAGGAGTGGTGTTTCTCCCATCTAAACCTCCCACCAAGAGCTTGGCCCACCAGCAATGGCTCTACAAGCCATGGAGTGGAATATGTCAGGCAGCAGGAAAGGCTGCCTGTGGGTTTCATTGACCTGACCCTGGTAGGTTTACCCCTCTGATTCTCTCCTGAGTGGGAAGCTCCCTGTGAGTTCCTTGCTCCCAACTAGCAGGGGACATTCTATAGGCCAGGGTGACCCAGGCCTGCCCCAGGTTGCCAAGGATTGGTGTAGAGGAACCGATGTACAGACGTTAGATGCTTTCATTTTCAATTCTCATCACTTAACTGGATGTGTGTTTTGGTCAATTCACTTAATTCCTGAATCTTATGCACAAAGCAAAGGCAACAAGACCAGTCAGCTGTGCTGGGAAGATTAAAGAAGACAGACACGTAGGAGGCATGGCACAGAGCCTGCCACATTGGAAACTCTCAATCAGTCATTACTTACCAAGTGACTAACAGAGCTGGAAGCCAGACAGATTATCCCTAACTGAAGACACTGACGACTTTGATCGTTGTATTAAAGATTTTAATATCTTCAATGACATTGGTCACACTGGAGCGTGTGGGAGGGCTGGGCAGGATCGGGGTTCCATTCCTCTGAAGAGCAACTGGACTGCATTTCCCATGAACCTTTGAAGTGCTCGCAGCTTGGCCCCACTGATTCTACTTCCAGGAAATCCATAGTATGAAAGTTCACAAAAATAAATGAAAAACTTTTCCCCTAATGTTAATCTCAACATTATTTACAGCAGCAGAAAATTAAAGTAACCAGTCACAGAAGCACTTAAAGAGAAATTTGGCATGATAGATACTGAAATGTATGTAGTGATGTGGAAATGCTTATTTAGAAAGAGTATGTCATGCCTAGAGGAAATGCTTGTAGTGGTCATTGAGAAAAGTGGGCTACAAGTATTTTATGTAAATGATTGTAATTATACAGAAGGAAAATGGATTTTGGTTTCTCTCCAGGTCAGAGCTGAGGGACAGTTCTTATTTTCCTTTGTTAGTCTTCCTGCAGCCTTCTGCTGTGTAAAATGGTACTGTACTACTCTTCTAATCAGCAAGAAAACTGCTGTTTTAAACACAGTTAACTGGTGGGTGCTGCTGCTGAGCTGGCTCAACATTAAGCCCTGGGTGTTTGGTGATGACGCTGTCAGTAAATTCGGAGCGATGCGACCGTCCACATCACAGGGCCCGTTGGTTGACCTCTGTGCACCTCACTGGCTTTACCGGTGAGACGGAGATGCCAGCCTGCAGATGGTCAGATCAGCTGCCCGTGAAAGGCTTTTCCAGTGCTGACGGTCTCCGAGTTTCCTTTGTGAGTCCCCTGTGTCTGAGCGTGGCGATCACGGTCAGGTCAGAGCCGGCTGGGAGGTGGGAGGGCGGAGGCTGTGTGTGTTTCCGCTGCAGGGCGCTGAGCAGGTGACGACAGAGGACCGATTCAGAAACTGCAGCTGCACCGAGCCACCAGGCCTGCTGGAGCCAGCTCTCTCTGCGGGAGTTTCGGAAAGAGAAGGAACCCCCCCTTCACCCCGCTCTGTCCTTTCTTCCTCCCCGCTGTCACCCTGCCAGCTCTCATTCGTCCACCATAGGGCCATTTGACATGGGCAGGGAGCACACCTGCAGCTCTCTCCCTTGAAAATCTGTGGAGCGCTGAGGGCCCGAGAACGGAATTCCGCGTCCTTCCTGGCTCCCTTCTCCCCTTGCTGGGCATGCATCACAGGAAGAGGGCTCCTTCTGTTCTCAGCCTTCCACCTGGAATGGAAATGCAGAGCCCACACAGAGCCTGGAGGGACAGCCAGGCTGTCACAGGAGCCCCGGGTTGTGCGAGCAAACAGGTGCAGGTGCCCGGAGGAGGCTTTCCACCTGGAGTTAGCAGGGCAGACACACAACGGACCCTTAGCCCTGCGGTGCTAAGCTTGAGAAGTCTTCTTACCACGCTGCAGGTCGGCAGGGGCCAAGCCAGGAGTCCCTGCTGCAGAGGCCAGGAGTGCGCCCGCCCTGCCCACAGCGGACAAAAGAAAGCTGGGAGGCCTGGAAGCGGATGAATGTGTATTTGCTGATGTTTCTTTTTACAAGTTGTTTCATGAAGCAGCTTCATGAAACAACTTGTAAGACAGGGGGCCCACTAGCACCAGAGTCTCTTCTCTCTCTCTTTTTTTTTTTTTTGAGCGGAGGTCTGCTAAGCGGCCCTGCAGAGCTCAGTGCGGCAGGCTCTGTAGGTGTGTGCGGTCTGTGGCCGGGTCAGCATTGCACCGCACATTTTACTGCCTCTGTGGCTCTGGAACAATCCCACAAGCACCTTAAATGCCAGCTGCCCGACTGATAAAATGAGACTCGCAGAGGCACCCACCGCGAGGGGGCTCCGCAGGTGAAATGAGATAACACATGGAAAGCACTCACCCTGTGTCTGGCACACAGAGGAGCTCAGCAAGTGGCAGCTGTTTTGTTACCAAGCTCTTCCTCGGGCTCAACCCTCAGGTGGGCGGTGAAGGAGATGCAAACGTTTCAACCACGTGGCCACCTTCGGTGAGTCAGGACTATCCCCAGCAAACAGTTCAACAGCTAAGCGGTGGGTGACTGAATGCAAAAGTGACCGGGAGGAGGCAGCAGTGCTATTTATAATAGCACCATGCTGGAAGCAACCCAGATACCCAGTGATCCTGTAATGACTCAGCAAATTCCCCAGCTGTTAACCTGCCAGGCCACTGCAGAGTGACAGGAAAGGCGGGCACGCTGCTGACATCCATACATGGAAATGCGCCTCCAAGGTAGGAGTTTTTAGGAGGCAATCACAACAGGGCATGTGCCCGCTGTTTGCTAAGATGCATAAATATGGGCGAAGTCTTCCACGGAGGACCAAGTTGGGAGGCATGGAAGTGGATGAATGCATGTATGCTTATTTTTTTTACAAGTTGTTTAACGAAGCAGTTTTAGAAAAGACAGTGGGGCCACTATCACTAGAGAATCAATCAATATTTCTTTCTTTCTTTCTTTCTTTTTCTTTCTTTTTGTTTTTTGTGACAAGTTCTTCCAAGTTGCCCAGATTAGGCTCACATGTGGGATCCTCCTGCCTCAGCCTTCCTGAGAACTGGGATTACAAGTAAACATCACCAGGCCCAGCTGTCTAGGCGTCCTAAGAGGAGTTCCGAAGAGAGGAAGTGTGGAGTAGAAGGCTAAGGAAGGCATCACAGGGATGAAGAGGTTCTAGCAAATGTGGAAGCATTTGTGGATTTGAATAAAGGGAACAGAATTATCTCAATGGGACCATTTTTTTACCCCTTGCCCATCTGTCTCTTCTGCTAAAAGAAAAACTCTAGTTTAAAGTGTCCTTCAGGGAAGTACGGGAAGCGAGTAGGGGAGAGAGTTGGGCCTAGGCTTCTCCATGGGGACCAAGAGAAGACAAGGCAAAGCCGCTTGTGCATTAGGCATCAGGACTCGATCCGTCTACACTGGCTGGCCCTCTCCTTCTCTACACTGCAAACAGGGCACTGGTTTTCTGGCTGTCGTTCAGGTCTGGCCAGGTCTGGGGCAACTCTGGGGTCAGGCCTCTGTCCCGAGCGTGAGACTGGAAGCCTCAAGAAGGGGCACAGGTGCTGGGAGCACGGCCCAGCAGTGGAGCCCTTGCCACGCATGTGTGAGGCCCTAGGTCATCACTGTCGCTGAGAAAGAGACAGGGACACTGGCTTCTGACAGACGTGAGTTTGAATCCCGTGCAGGAGACTTCGAGCAAGTTCTCAAACTTCTCTGAGCCTCCGGTCACTCGTTTACAAAGTAGAGGCCCGCGTGTGACTCTGCAGAGTTTGAGGGTTGGTGCAGCTGTTTGCTGATGTGCAGTCTTGGGGGATGGGGGGCGCTGTTAAGTCAGAGGAGCTGAGCTCCCCCATGCAGCGCCAGGCCTGTGTGACACTGATGAACACAGAGCTCGGACCGGAGTCAGAGTCGGCAATTAGTGGTGGAAACACCCTACCACCTAAACTTTCAAACTGACCTCTTGCCCCTGAGAAGTGGGGGAGAGGTGAGAGGCCCCAGGCAAGGGCTGAAGCATATCCAGGTACTTGACCTCTGTGAGGATTACACAGCCCTCGCCTGGGGTTAGGAGAGCCTGGGCCTGGCCTACTTCTCCCATCAACTCCTTAGGAAATGTTAATGAGTTAGATGCTACCAGGCTTTTTCTATCCAAAGTTTCAAAATGTGTTTGTTTTTCGGGAGGGTGTCCTCCTATGTTTCTTATTGCATCCTCAAAATCCTAGGCTCAAGGGATCCTCCTGTCTCACAGCCTCCAGCGTAGCTACTACAGGTACCTGCCACCACACCCAACCTAAAATTTCAGTTCCTGGTTCCTAATTCATTTCTATGTTTGCTGCCTTAAAAGATCGTGAGCTTGTTACATGTCATGCCCTTATTTTAGGGTTCCAAAGAATGCAGTATCATTGCTAACCCTATTTTGAATACACTTCTAAAGAACAGTTTTAGTCCCTTCCTCATAGCCAACAGGATTCAGAGCCTCTTTCTCGCTTATCCCACTGGACAGCCAAATCCCACATCTGGCAGAACCATCGGGAAAAGAAAACCTGACCGAACGTAAATCTTTGTGCAGACCTGCAAGCCCAACACTGCAGTATTTTTTCAGGTTGCCTCCTTTCCCAGCTCCGGTCCCACCAACGCCATTCCCTGCTTGGTTTCTCCCCAACTTGTCTGGAAGACACTTCAGACTAAAGTGTCCATGAGTAAGTGCGTGGTCTCTCCATGCCTTCACGGCCAGCCCAGCAAGTGTTTCTGAGGCTCCACTGTGAGCCACTGCAGCATCCAGCCCTGAGGTCACCTGAGCAAGAAAACTCGGTGCTGCCCTTCATTTCCTTTATCTTCACCACCATTTCCAGACATCAACCACAGTGCTTTCCAAAGAGCCCTTAATCCACCCACAGCCACCGCCTTAGGCCAGACTCTCCCCAGGGTGCTGCGGTGGCCTCCTCTCAGAATCCGCCTGGATTCCCTTCCATCTGACCCCCACACCACATTCGTGATATTTCCAAACTACACATCTGATCCTCATGCCTCTGCTTGAAGCCCTCCAAGGGCTTCCTAGTCCCTTAAATACCAATTCTCTAACAAGCCTACCAGGCCCCTGTTGAAATGCCCCTTGTTCTCTCTGCAGTGCCACCTTGGCTTCTACTTGTCCCACAGCCACTCAAATAGACCTTTACACTTCAGTTCCTTCCATCTAAGTCAGTGGTGGTGAACCTCTGGCGTGCGTGCTGCAGCAGGCTCTTTGTATCATTGAGAGCTCTAAAAGGTTTGCTCTAGATTGTTCAGAAGCCACCGCAGCCACCCCACCATCTAGCTAGCCCACGCTTGGCTTTTGGACTTCTGCTCACGTATCATTTCACTAGAAGCCTTCTCTGACTCATGGGTCTAGGCAGCTCCTTTACAACAAATTCCCCTTTACAACCCATTCTTTTCCTTCCCCAGAACATGCATCTGGCTTGCAATTGTGTATTGTTAATATGATAGCTTGATTTCTCTGCTCACTATTGTATCTCAGCATCCAACATAGAGACTAATTCATATTGTCTTCTTAAACATTTAATGACTTAACGAATGAATGCATGCATGCATGCATGAATGAGTTAAAATACTGGGGCTTCAACTAATCTTTTGACATTCTAAAATTTATGACATCACAAAATGGATCAAAGGCATACATTTCAAATGTCCCCTGGGCTTGAGTAATCAGAGAGGTGGAGGGTTGTGAAATTAGGGATGACGAATAGGTACGCTGTCCTGCAAACACGTGAGCACTCAATCACTCCATGACACCTAATGGAGAGGTCACTGATTGAGAGAGGAGCTAGGTCTAAAGGCTTTGGAAATCAACCCAGTTCTACAAGGATACTGAGCTTCTCGGTTCAGCATGGTGCCTGAGGGCTCTGGAAGAGTGGTAGGGACATTTTTGGTTGTCGCGGCATCAGGAAGAGGACTGTTACTCATTTGGAGGCTCAAGGGGTCCAAAAGTGCTTCAATATGGGGCGGTCCCATACCGCAAAAATTGCTCCTGCTGGTATTAGCTTTCCATTGTTGACCCCTGTAACTTAAAGGAGGAGAGGTTTGTTTTTGGTTCACACTGTCAGAGACTTCAGTTCATGGTTGACTGGCTCCAAGGAAGAAACATCATGGAGGAAGGGCATGGTGGAGGAGAGCTGCCCAACCCATGGCTTCTCAGATGTGCAGGGCCCAGAGATGAAGGGCAAGAGGCAGGATATATCCCCGAGCTCATGTCCCCAGACCCACATCCTCCAATCAAGCTCCATTTTTGAATAGCCCACTCAGCTAGGAACTTATCACTGTGTTAACCCATTGATGAGGTCAGTGCATTCACATTCCAGGCATCTTTCCAGGCATCTCTTCATACAGTTCAGTTAACTATCGTTAATCTTGATAGTCAACTGCACTCTAATGCCAGTCCTGATTCTGTTGAGAATTTGGGTGGGGAAAGCATAATGCAGTTACATATATCCCTAAACCACTACCAGGATTTGAAAGAACCAAGCATTCAACAACTCAGCAGTGTGAAGAGGAAATAGCTAGCTGTTTGTTAAGGACCAGGGACCAATGCAGCGGTACTAGCAGCTGTCCTGTGTTGGCTCCACCAGTCCTGCTGTCTTTTAGTCCAGTGGTGGGTGTACATGTGTGCATACACACAAACACACAGAGATGGATGGACCATGGCTGGCACGTACGCATGTGCACATGTGTGGTTGGATGTGGCTATCAAAGGAGCAGTGTTAATGGAGCCTCCTGACTGAAGATGGTTTCCCACAGTCCCTGCCAGAGCTTCTGTCCAGGGAGATGCAGAGGTGTAGACCTGGCTCTCAGAGAGTGCTAAGATTTGAATAAGTGTCCCCCAAAAGGAGATGTTCAAGCTTGGTGCCCAGCTGGTAGTGCTAGTCAGAGGTGGTGGAACCTTTAAGAGCTGAGGACTCATGGGAAGTCTTCTGGTCATGGAGCCACACTCTTGAATGAGACAATAGGACCCCAATCCCTCCTTTTCCTTTCTTTTTTCAACCCAGCCATGAAGATGAGCTTCCTGGGCCATGGGCTACTTCCACAATGTACTACATCACCACAGGCTCCAAGCAATAGAGCCAATTTGTCATGGACTAAAACCCTCAAAACCGCAAATCAAAACGAACCTTTCCTTTTTGCAAGTTTATTACCCCAGGCATTTTGTTACAGTAAAGGAAGCCTATGTGATATATAGAGCAATTACCAAGAGAGGTGATCACCTATTCCTGCTCCACAGGCTGGGAGGCCTGATGCACCCACAGATACACAGGGGGCCTGATGCACCCACAGATACACAGAAGATGGCACTTCTGACATGACCCTTTCTTACTGTTTTTTTGTTTTGGTTTGGTTTTTTGTTTTTGTTTTCTGTGTTTTTGTACAAACGCAAAACTCACTCTACACAATGGGGACATAGCATCCACTGGCTTCACCACTTTTTCTTGTATAGAAGATGATTTAACTACTGCTACCAGAATTCAAAGTTATTTTGTGGACTAAGTTGACCATTTCTTCTTTGATTCATGATTAATTCCAAAGTAAAGCATATCCAGCATGCTTTTTGCATCTTCAAGGTGAGATAATAATAGAGATAGTGTTAGAAATTTCTCTGTGTTCAACTGAGTGGTTTTCCAGCCTTGCTTCTCCAAGATCACCAAATCATAAACAAAAATGGTAAAGGGCTACAGATGTAGTTCAGAGGCAAAGCACTTGTCTTGCAGGTAGAAGGCCCTAGATTAGACTCCCAGTGAGAAAGAGAGAGAGGAAGAAGAAAGAGAGGGAGGAGAAAGGGAAAGAGAAAGAGAGAAAGAGGAAGAAGGGGGAGGAAGAATGAGGAAGAGGAAGTAGAAAGAGGGAAAAGGAAGAGGAGAAGAGGAAGGAGGAGGAGAAGAAGAGGAAGGAAGTAGGAGAGGGCTGGAGGGGGCCTGATGAACCCACAGATACACAGAGGGTGGCACTTCTGACATGACCAAGAGAACTGGAGGGGAGCGGAGAGGAAGAGAGGGAGAGAATTCCTGAGAAGTTGGCCTACCCATCACCTCTTCACTAGAGAACCTCGCAACACAATATAGTGTATCACATAAATTCTTAGCCTTTATAAGAATTCTGCTAACTTCACTGGCTATCATTCTTCATTACTGTGGTTCCTTTTCTCTGATAACAAGCATAATATTAGCACATATCACTGCCTATCTCTCCAAACAGAGAGATAGTCATTGCTAATGACCGGGTGATTCTTTGCCACCAAACATAAACATTATATCCCTTATTATATAAAATTGAGATAATGTGATGCATTTTGCTTCTATTGTGGCTTTTTGTGTTGAGAATGACCCATACCCTGCTCCTTAATGTGGCTTTATGGCTGTGTATCATTACATCTGTGGATGTCCCAGTACTTAACAAATTCCCTTATGCTGAACCTTCATTTCTGCACAATCTTTGATCATGTAAGTGGTGTAGGACCCAGCAAATCCCCACTCATTCCTTAGGATAAATTCCTGGATGTGACTAGCTGAGTCACAGGACATGGGTTTTGATTTTTTTTTTTTTTTTTTTTTGCAGCACCGGGGATTGAACTCACAACCTTGAGCTTGCCAGGCAGGCGCTTAGGCCGCTGAGCTAGATCCCTGGCCCTGGTGTTTTTGAGACAGAGTCTCACTATGCCGTTCAGGCTGGCCTTGAGCTCACTTTGTAGCCCAGGCTGGTCTCGAACTCACAACCATCCGCCTGTCTCAGCCTCCCGAGTGCTGGGATTACAAGCGTGAGCCACCACGCCCGGCGGGTTTTGATATTTATTGCCAAATTGTCTTTCCCAAATGCAATCGTATGAATGTCCCCTCTGAAACTCACATTGAAATATAATTGCTACTTAATAGTAGGCGGTGGAAGCTTCAGGCTGGGTAGGCAGTGAGGGCAGCACTTCCCGTGTTTACCGCGTGGGCCGATCACTGCTCATGCAGTGAGTTCCGGTCAGGAGGCTGAGTGCAGCCTGACTCCCTCCTCTGTGTTTTCCACGCGCTCACTTAATGTTGTCCCACATCATGATGCAGCACTAAAGCACTTAGCAGCGGTGCCAAGCTCTGGGACGTCCCAGCCTCCAGAACCGCGAGCCAGATTAAACGTCTATTGCTTGTACATGACAGCCTGTGGTATTCTGCAATAGCATCAGAAAACGGAACCCGCTGCCCTGTTTTATTAGCAGCGTGAGCCTTCACGAGCAGCATGCGCAAGTGTCCACTTTCCCAGACGCTTAGCACCGGTGAGTGGTGGTTTTTTCTCTCTTGACTCTGATTTTAAGCAAAATGGCACACGTTGGACACACTGAAAGCCACCCTCATCATCCTCCCCACCCCATGCACCCACAGATACACAGAGCATGGCACTTCCGACATGACCCAGGAAATGTGGGCATCTTTCAATCCAACCTGCATATTCAAGTAGGTTTTGTCTTCTCTGATGTACCGTGCGTGAAAATGTGCAGGGAGGTCCTCCTCGTGCATTTGAAACAGGCCGTTAGAGAATGTTCCCAACGCTTGTCACGCAATTTCTGGTAGATAAACCGTGTACCATGGGGTCATGATTTTTAACTTTACTCCTAACCTTATTCTTCTGTGGTCTCATGACTCCTTGTTCTCTTTTGGAGTCCTGCAGGCTTGCAGCTCTCTGTGGCTTCCTGAGGTGGAGAGAAAGGGGAGTTGCCCACCCAAGACCTTCAGGGGAGAGTGATGCTGACTCTGCCACTCATCAAGGCAAAGAGTCCACCTCCCATGTGTGTGCTGCCTCCACAACATGGGAAGTGGCCATGGGAGTGGATGCAGGAAAGGACCAGCGACTCGTCCTCTCTCGAATGACTGGGTGAGACCAAGACACTCTCTTAAGATTAAGGAGCCTCCTTTCAGACTCACCAAAACCCCCCAGTGTCTCCAACAGTTCCTCCTGTCTGAAAAGTCGCACTGGATTTGTGACACGTGACCATTCACATTGGGCTGTAGCAAGGTCCAGCTCTGGAATTTAATCATCATAGTGAACAACTAATTTCAAAATTGCGCTTTTGATCAGGACCTCTTTAAAGGAATATTAATTGTTTGAAGTTTGCTGCCAGAAAATACCTGACAGCCTAGATTTTATGGCTCGTTCTAGATAATGGTGACACATTACTGAGAAATGCTTCTGCTTCCTAACTCCATAAATTGGATGTTGTTTATAATAATGTAGCTGAAGCAGTAACACTTTATCATAAGAGCTGCTATCCCCATGGAAAGTCATTATTCAGTGTATTCTTGATAAATTGGCCATCACTCATAGGCAGAAGGGAAATTGATGTGGCCTGTTTTATTTACAGGGGAACAGGCAATATGTTATCTTCTTATTGGACTGATGTTTTTCCTACCAGGTTTTTGCTACCAGAAGGATGATGTTGCCTCCTGAACATCACTCAGGGAATTACGTCAATGTTTTTGGTCTTAAAGGCTTTTTAGCACCCGGGCCATATGAATCCCATTTTCTAGTTCCAGAATGATTTTCAGAGGAGAATCTGGGGAAGGAATTTCTTTTCAGATATGATTTAATCACAAATGGAAAAACGTAGAAATGGTGAACAGTCATGAGTAATTATCAGTGTCATCAGATGAAAGCCAGATGATTTCATCTGCCCCTCATGTATAAAAAGACAATGGTGGACTGTGATTCTGTGTCCCAAGCAGAAACTGGGCAAGCTAGAGATCAATGTCTGCCTCTGCTGATCTATTAGTCAGCTTTCCCACCTCTGGGACGCGATATCTAACACGTACAATTTAAAAGGAGGAGAAGTTTAATTTGACTCCTGTTTCAGATGACTCAGTTCATGGTCATCTGGCTCCAAGGCAAGAACATCATGATAGAAGGGCATGGTAGAGAGTAACTGCTTATTTCACGGTGGCCAGGAAGCACAGCAGTGGTACAGTGTCAGAGAGGAAGAGGCCGGGGACCAGATATAGTCTCCAAGGACACACCTCGGAGCCACCCAGACACACGCAGAAGTTGCTAATCCCTTAGGCAGCTCCCAAGTCAATAAAGTTGACATCTAGTTTACTGAGCTCATCAGCAAAGGAGATAAAGCCCAGTGGAGAACATGGCATTGCAGCAGGGGACAGAGTTGTGAGTGGACATCTATTGGCTTTCAATCCCCCACCTTGGGTGTGGGCATGGCTGCCTATCCACTCTGTGCCATCAGGAAGAGCATGTCCCTGGTAACGGTTGCTCTGACTCCATCTGCCAGCTGCGTGAGTGTGTGCATGGCATACTGGTGAAGTGCAGGGGGGAGGTGTCCCAGGAGAATGGCATCAAGCAGGCCACAGGCTGCTCATTGTCCTTTCAAGGTCTCAGGCTTTCCTCTGGAGCCAGAGACTCTCCCTGTCTTCTAGTGCATTCCAGGCATTAGATTCTGACATTATGGCTCCAAGCCCACACACAAGGCTACACTTTTCATCCTCTCTTGATGTCACATAGTAATTCCCATGTAGTTCATTTGCAGGTAGCTACCGAGTCTTCACTGCATCCCCAGCACTGTGCTGAGGGGAGGAAGTGGCACCAGCGGGGCCCCACACATGGGGCTGCATGTGTACAGCGTTTCAAATGCTTTCGAGAGCACAGTCTTGAGGTGATGCGATCAGCGACTCGAGTGCATGCAAAGCATCCCCAGTCCCACCACCAGCTGAGTGTGTGCCTGGGGCTGCTTCCTCTATGGCCAGAGCCCTGTTCCTCTTCTGTAAAGTAGGACTGTGCTTGTGCTGATGCAGGAGGGCTTCACTGGGGATCACAGGCATACACAAGCCTTCATTTCCCCTTCCCTGCTATCCTCACACCAGCCCCTTTGCTGATGAAGAAACGCTGGCAGCAGGATGCAGGCTGCAGTAGTGTCATATAAATAGCTGTGGTGGGGACTGCATTTGCGGTTTTCACCTGCTTTCACACATCTTGTCTTGGCTAGGTTTTTTTTCACAGCCTCCTTCTTTACAGGTGAGGAGATAAGCTCAGGAAGCAGAGGAGATGTATGAGTGTTCTGCAGAGGAACAGAAACAATATAAAAATATGTATGACCATACACAAGATTTATCAGGCAGGTTTACAAGATCAGAAGGGGAAAGAGTTCCATTGAGAATCTGTGGATTGGAGGTGGAAGAACCCAAGATCGCTGTCTGTGGAGCCCTGAGAACCAGAGGACCTATTCACAGTTGAAGGTCGAAGACCCCTAAGTTTGCTGTAGTTGCTAGTGCAAGTCTGCACTGGGAACTGAAAAAATTAGAGACCAATATCCAAAGGCAATGGTGAAGGCCAGAGCTCCTCCAAAAAGGGGATCTTTCCTGCTTCTTTTTCTTTTTATTTCATCTATGCTGTATGACTCTTGGTTGGTACCACTCACACCCAGGGCTCCCCTGCTCAGTTTGCTGGCCTTTGTGTGAGTCATTCAAGACACACTCAAAGTTTCACTAATCTGCTCAGTGGTTCTGCTAAACCACCATTAATGACCACAGCGGGGTCCTCACTGTTGCTGTTTGGGGCTGTCTTGTGCATGGTGGCGTGTCTCCAGCATCCCTGGTTTTGAGTCCAGAAGCAGTCCCAGTTGTGTCAACCCCCAAATTTTCAATTTGTCCTCTAGGGGGCAAACTGTTCCCCAGTTGAGAACCACTGTCGGGTAATTCATTCACAGGGGAATGAAGGACAGAGGGGCCAGGACCAAGTCAAAGAACCCCACAACCACAGGCGGCTTGTACCCAACCGCTCCTGCACCTCTCCTCAAAGGATTTATCACAGAGCCATAGCGGCAAAGCTCTTGGCAAGTTCTGCCCGATACTCGGTAGAAATTCAGTGAGGCAGGCGTTTGTGACAAGTTTTGGGCTGGCCTAGGAGTACAGGTGTGCATCTCTACACCCTCCCCAGCTACCACAGGAAGTACTGACAACTGGCCTGTGTGTGACACAGCAAGCAAGGTCACAAAAGAAAGGTGCTTCAGACCTAAAACCCAGTGAGGATTAGGGGTGCCTCAAGGGGCAGCTGGTGGGCCCAGCACTGACCTGGCTCAGCTCAGAGGCCCTGTGTCTGGCTCCAGGACAACCTCCCTGAAGGCCAGCTGATCCCCACAGAAGCCATTGTTCTTGCCCACCAGCATCCCCAAGACAACAGACAGAGGGTTTTGAGGCGGCCTCTTCCTGGCTCTGAGAAGGAGGCTGTGCGGAGGAGAAGGCCATGACCACCATGGAGTAGTCAGGATTTCCCGGGGCAACAGCAAACCCTCCCGGCTTCCACACTCCTACTCCTCAGGAAATCCGGCCCCAAAGGCAACAACAACAACAAAAAATCCCCTAAAAAAAATGCAGCGTCCAAGTCACAGGTCTATTTTTAGCCTGCACGAGCTGACTTGTGCTTACGTGACTGTCCCACTGTCTACCTGTGAGAATTTCAACACTCCCTGTGTGGAAGACGCTGTTTGGTGCTACCCAGCAGGCAAGCTTGGGAGGGCCCTTGCCGGGGTCAGGCCTTGGTGTCGGCAGCCCATGCACAAAGGGCCAGGCTGGACAACTTCTGAGGGAAATTGGTGATCATCCCTTGCGCTGTAAGGTCACATACCTCTGGGGTGTTCCATATCTTGGTAGATCAGCTCTTTCTCTTGCAGAGCTACAAACTGCTCACTGGGTTGTTCACACACTTTTTTTCTGAAGCATTTAATACTTGCCATGTGTCAGCTTCTCTATGCCAGGTGGGGGTCTCAGAAAGACCTAAGAGAAAAGGCACGAAGAAAGAATATGGCCCTAAAATGACAGAGTCCCAGGGCATCATGGGAAGTGGAGCCCTGTGTAGGGCCGAGGAGACACCGGTCCTTTCTTGCTCATCAGGGACATCTGAACTGTGTTCAAGGATGAGGTCCCCAAAGCCAGGCCACTGGACTGTTGGTAGTCCAACTTAGGAAAGCAGGAGTTACCAAGTTAACTAGGACCACCTGGACAAATTCTCGGCCTCTATTTCCACCACCAGTTACTTTATTAGAGTGCCAAGAAAAAAATAAAACTGCCTGCTAAAGGGCCGAGTTTGCATTTCCTCTAGTCTGGGCCACTTTGGTGAAGGCCTTCCTTGGTGTGCTGCAGACAGAGCCGCCAGCAGAGGGGGCCTCAGGCTTGGCCAAGGAGCCGGGAAAAACCCGCCTGTTGGAGAGAGGTAGGCCCAGCACAGGGGACGAAGTTATCAGGAAACTATTTGGCTTGATCGCTACTTGCTGACGATGAAGTCACAGTCAGTGGGAAATGCCCAGTAATTAACAGAGATTACAAAACCAGAGGAAGAAGGCTGCAGGCTGGGAACAGGCTGGGGACCAGGGGGCTCTCTTGTCCTTAGAGCCCACACCTCAGGCAGCACCAAGGCCTGTGAGAGCCCTGCACAGACCTTCCCTTCATTCCGGGTGTCCACTGGTAACCCTGAAGGTGACTTTGTACATTGAGGGGAACAGCATGGGGCCACCAGGAGCAGCCAGCAGGGGGCAGTGTCTTCCTGACTAATGGATGACTCCATCCAGGAAATCAGAAGCTGGAGCCATTTGCCACTCCAAAGGGGACTCTGAGGACAAGGCCAAGGTCTCCTCCCAGTCACAGAGCCTTCCAAAGGCTGCGACATGATAGCCTGAGGAGATTACATGTCTCCGTGGACCCAGCTGACATGTCTGTACCATGGCCCTGGGGTCTAGTGATATGCACTGAGGGACAATAGGACAAGAATATGCTGTGACAGATGACCAGTTAGGAGGGTGCCTGCCCACTAACTTGTCAAACAGAAAAGCAACCCCTTATCACTCTAAACTCTCCTCCCTCGAAGCCCTGCCCCTGCCCCTCGCAGCTCTAGACTGGGTGCCTGCTAGGAAGGGCCCGGTTGTGCGGGAGACACAGGCGATTCCTCAGAACAAGCCAAGGGTTTGTGATCCTGCTTCCCAGAACAGGCTGGGCACCTGCACCCTCTGTGGTGGGGATGGAGACCATGGGCAGAGCTGCTCCAGGACGCCCGTGGCCGACCAGTAGGACAGCGCTGTGGCCCTTGTGCTCACTGCTCGCTTCCCACCTGGCTGGGCCCCAGCTGGCCGTACTCGCATGCATCCCGGGTCTGGCTTACTGGGCAGCCCTGGAGCCACTGTGGGACACACCATGGTGCTGTGCCTGGCGTGCCCCACCTCCCGCTCACTGCAGACTGGGCCTCATTTGCCATTGTGATAGTGCATAAATAATAATCATTTCTTTACTAGTCGTAAGACGATTCATGACCCCTGAGGAATCAGAGTCAGACTGATGAGCATCAGGCAGCAACCTGACCAGAAACTTAATATTCTCTACTCTCCTTTCTATTACGGGCCTGACAGATTCTGGAGCAGTACCAGCATCAAGTTCACTGCCTTTCCCTGCAGCCCAATGGGCCTGGTGTTTACAGTGCAGGCCTGGTGTGTAATCTGTTGGCATCGGTGTCCCTAGGGGGCCTCCTTTATTGTTCCAAATCCCGGCAGAGAGAGGGAGCCCATCCCTGCGGCCTGAAGCAGAGTTGGCCACAGCTGTGTCGGGCTCAGGCTCCCTCTAGTTCATCGATGAGGCTGCCTGGCTGGCCCTCCTGCCCTGCTTCTCCCCTGCCTGTGTGAAAGCGAGGTTTGCTCTCCTTGCCTCCTGTCCTCCTTTCTGCTTTTTTTTTTTATATGGAAAAAAGGTAAAACATTTCATAACAAAATAATAGGAGAATTACAATAATCAGTACATACATGTTGTTATCTTTCTCCTTTCTGCTTTGAAGTCCCCCAGGCACACTCGGGAAGGAGCTACACCAGGCAGGCACGGGCTCTTTCTCAGTCCCTCCAAACTCCTTGGCCTCCACAGCACCCCTGTCTGGAGAACGTGCACTCCCTGGAAGTGGAGCCCACCTCCACTGCATAATCTGAAACTCAGGGTCACTTCCTGGGTCCGTCTGTCACAGCCTTGGGGATGTCACCTGGAGGCTTCCCTGCTCTGGACCCAGTGGCAGTGCCAGCTCGCTGTCTCTCTGAGTTCTTTGGCTCTCCCTCATTTTCCTTCCCCAGTGCAGCCAGAAAATGAGAATCCACGCTGGTCATCTTCCCGGTCTCCAGACACGCAGGCCCTGCAGCCCTGAGGCTGCAAGAAAGGCCTGGAAACGCCCCATGCGCCCTGCCCCACCCTGAGACCAGAATCGCAGCTTTTGCTGTCTGCTCTCAAACCCCGGGCCCC
This sequence comes from Cuniculus paca, assembly GCA_004365215.1. Lineage (NCBI taxonomy): Eukaryota > Metazoa > Chordata > Mammalia > Rodentia > Cuniculidae > Cuniculus > Cuniculus paca. The sequence goes on from RJWT010007948.1 coordinate 24,381, forward strand.
TCACCTCTCTGGAGGGCGGCAGCAGGATGTTGAAAGTGACTCACTGGCTGATAGCACAGAACAGCCTCTGAGCGCTTGCTTGAGCCAGGCACCCACAGAAGGAGAGCTCGGTGCTGAGAAGGAGCCCCTGCAGGTAAAGCAAGGCAGAACACTCACAGGCTTTGCCCTGAATGACTGCCACTCACTCTTAAATAGCAGCAGTGTGGCCTGGCCCACTGGACCCCAGGCCGGCATGCCGGGGGCTTACTGTGACCCGCAGCGGGGATCTCCACTTGGGTGCAGCAGGTCATAAGGGGCAGTGGAAGCTATCATTGATGGGCCCCATGAAGCATGTACCCCGGCCTGGGGTAGGAGTTTTCATGTGCACGCTGGCACTTAACCTTTCCAGGGCCCCGTGAGCTAGGGTGCTGGAGCTGTTTCCCAGATGTGGAAACAGATGCGCTGGTTAGGATGGGAATTTGCCTTCCAACCCACTGCAGTTGTTTCTTTTTATAGTCTCCCCATTAGCACACTGGTGGGGGAGGAGGAGGCCCATGCAGCTCTCTGCGAGGAGACGCAAGAGACAGGGACCTAACAGGGAAAGAACGTAAGAGGTTTGCTGGGGCACTCTGGCCTCTTGGGACCCTCCCTGCTTGCAGCACCCAGGGCTTGGCTCCCACGTCTGCCTGCGCTGGGGCCAACAGCAGGGGGAGCCTCTCTCTCCCGGACCTGCCAGCCATGCCCTGGGAGATGGAGAATTTCATCCATCCAGGCCAAGCTTCCCTTGTTTATTTCACCAGTCCAGGGAGGGCTGATGAGGGTCAGTGTTATTCAAGGTTTTGTTTTCCAAAGTCTGGAGGCAAAGGTAGTGTGTTAGGAACACAGAGGCCTCAGCATACCTGCCAGGAACAATAAACAAGCGGGCTGTTCTAATTGTATTTTCCTTTCTCTCCGTGCTCCTAAATTCACTGCACGAAAAAAAAAAAAAAACAGAGAAGCAATCTTCTGCTAACCAAATAGGCCTCTCTGCCCACACACATTCCGGGTTTGCCCAAGACAGAAAGGAAGAATGAAAACTACACCAGAATTAGTGCTCTGGGTGCAGGAAATCCCAACCCCTGGAACCGGCTGGTGGCTGGCTAAGATGGGTGCATGTGTAAATCCCAGCTGTCAGAGTGTGTGTGCCACAGTATGCACCCCACGTCCAGCTGGGCACTGCATGCTCAGTGTTGGAGTGGCAAGAAGGATAACAGCGCAAGCTGTTTAATTTTGTTCCTGCTTCCCGATGGGCCTCAGTTTCGATGACCAGTTTAAAGTTACTTCTCCAAGAAGCCAGGAGAACATCTCGTGTCAAGAAGGAGTGGGGTGGATGGAGCTGGCTCGAGTTTTGACAGAGAACAAGTTTCCACTTAGGGCTGGGCCTGCCCGCCCAGGCCTGCACAGAATGGATTCCAGCTGTGCAGCCACTGGCCAGCTCAGAGAGCGCACCCCCTCCCAGTGCCTGGACATGCTGGAAACGGGCACTGAGAACAGGTGGGTTGTGGCCAGATGTGAAAATCTGACGGCTCAGTCAGCCCAGAGAGCTCAGCCCAGTCCACAGAACTTTATAGGCTTCTCAAAGTGAAATACATCATGGGAGAAAGTGATCCATAAAGCAAACCTCAAGCCAAAAGAAAAGAACCGAAGAAACCACTGGAAAGTGCTTGAGAACTGCCTAGGCTTTGGCCTTCAAAAAAGTTGTTTGTGTCATTAATTTATCAGTCTCCTTGGCCAGAACCAGAACCAACAAGTCGTAAGAGTTCTAAGATGAGGTGAGTCTGAGTTCCAGTCCAGTGCAGGCCTTTAAGTAGCATCATCCTTTCCGTGGGCCTCAGTTTCCATGGGCCTCAATCTTCTGCTTGGAGAGTCTTTCTAAGACTATCCAAATTTGGCTGTGATCTTTTGGACCAGCTTTTTTTTAAGAGAATAAAACAATACAAAACAGAACAAAGCGAATCAGAAAAAACAATGCAAGTGATACTCGACCTCACAACAAGACAACGGGAAATCAACAGTGGCTAAAATAAGGTGTCTTGTTTTCTTTGTAATAGTTGTCTATACCTTCACACACAATACCATCCAACAAAACAAAATAATATAAAACCAGTCAAAGCAATAGAATGAGAGCATTATGGGACTTCAAAACAGGACAGTAGGAAATCAACAATGGCTTCCATAGTGTCTCTTGTTCTCTTCAAAATAGCTGTCCATACCCTCATACACAGTGAAATCAAATAATAAGAAAACAGATTAAAACCAATCAAAACAAAACAATGAAAACAGGACAATGAAACAATGAAAATGAAACAGGACTTCAAAACCAGATAACAGCAAATGGACAATAGTTACTACGTCTCTTTTTCTTCAAAATAGCTGTTTATACCACCACACATAATAAAATCAAACGAAACAGAACAGAGTAAAACTGATTAAACTCAAGAATGAAAGCATTATAGGACTACAAAATGAGATAATCAGAAACCAGCCATGATTACCATAATACATCCCATTGTGTTCAAACT